>CM075688.1:42590298-42800298 GCA_037954015.1 Psophocarpus tetragonolobus | reverse complement strand
CTGACCCCACTTGGTAGAGAAAAGGTTTTTTTATGGTATATATTTCTTACATGCCTTTTCATCCATAAGAATTATTGCATGTTTTCTGTATAACATCCCAATTTTTATGAGCGGTAATTATTGATAAATAATTTCTTTATTGCATGCTTGTATGATGTGTTTAGTTTACAAATAATTACAAGAATAATTTTAATTTAGGAAAATAATTTTTTATTGCTATTATTAAATTTAAGAAAAAATAATATTTGATATGGTAAGTATAAAAAGTATCTGTTAAAGTAGAAGAAATTAAATAATTATTGAAATAATTAATGTTTTCTTAGATTATTTAAAAAGAGATACATGTTGCTAAAGATGATTGCGTTTAAATTTTATATAAGTAGGAAATAAACTTTTTTAATTTAAAATAATTTAAAGGGGTGAAATACTTGTTATGCACATAAGCACATTTAAGTGGGACCTAGTAGGATTCACACAAAAGAGGTATGAGTCTCTTACAAGGTATGTTAAAGAAGGATTTCTTCTTCTTCAAGCCCAATAGGTACGGTAGGGTAGGGTTTAGGGTAACATATGGTGGGTAGGGTTTAAGGTAGCCTATGGTGGGTAGGGTTTAAGGTAGCCTATGGTGGGTAGGGTAGGCTAGGGCACGCTAGGGTAGGGCAGGGTAGGCTAAGGCATGCTAGGCTAAGGTAAGATAGGGTAGGGTAGGCTAGGCAAGGGTAGGTTAGGCAAGGGTACGGTAGGCTAGGCTAGGGTAGGGTAGGGTAGGGTAGGTTAGACTAGGGTAGGTTAGGTTAGGCTAGGCTAGACTAGGCTAGGCTATGATAGGATAGGATAGAGTACGGTAGGCTAGGATAGACTAGGGTAGGCTAGGCTAGGATAGAGTAGGGTAGGCTAGGATAGATTAGACTAGGTTAGGGTAGACTAGACTAGGATAGGGTAGGTTAGGGGTAGCCTACAGTAGGGTAGGTTAGGGTAGGCTAGATTAGGCTAGGCTCGGATAGGGTAGGGTAGGGTAGGGTAGGCTAGGGTAGGGTAGGTTAGGGTAGGGTAGGGTGGGGTAGGTTAGGGTAGGGTAGGGTAGGTAGGGTAGGGTAGGTTAGGTAAAGGTAGGCTAGGCTAGGGTAGAGTAGATAATAATAGGCTAGGGTAGGCAACGCTAGGCTTAGGTAGAGTAGGGTAGATTAGGTTAGGATAGGCTAGGCTAGGTTAGGATAGGCTAGGCTAGGCTCGACTAGGCTAGGTTAGGATAGGCTAGGCTAGGCTAGGCTAGACTAAGTTAAGGTAGGCTAGGCTAGACTAAGTTAAGGTAGGCTAGGCTAGACTAAGTTAAGGTAGGCTAGGCTAGGATAGAGTAGGGTAGGCTAGGCTAGGCTAGAGTAGGGTAGGCTAGGATAGGATAGAGTAGGGTAGGCTAGGATAGACTAAGGTAAGGTAGGCTAGGATAGAGTAGGGTAGGCTAGGATAGACTAGGGTAGACTAGACTAGGATAGACTAGGGTAGACTAGACTAGGATAGGGTAGGGTATACTAGGCTAGGGTAGGGTATGGTAGGGTAGATTAGGGTAGGGTATGGTAGGGTAGATTAGGGTAGGGTAGGGTAGACTAGGTTAGGGTAGGGTAGACTAGGTTAGGGTAGGGTAGGGTAGACTAGGTTAGGGTAGGGTAGGGTATGGTAGGATTGGATTGGATAGGCCAGGCTAGGCCAGGCCATGATAGGATAGGATAGGATAAGGTAGGGTAGGCTAGCTAGGATAGGGTAGGGTAGGCTAGCTAGGATAGGCTAGGCTAGGATAGGATAGGCTAGGCTAGGCTAGGTTAAGATAGGGTAGGCTAGGCTAGGTTAAGATAGGGTAGGCTAGGCTATGTTAGGATAAGGTAGGTTAGGCTAGGATAGAGTAGGGTAGGCTTGGATAGGATAGAGTAGGCTAGGTTAGGATAGGATAGAGTAGGGTAGGCTAGGATAGACTAGGGTAAAGTAGGCTAGGATAGAGTAGGGTAGGCTAGGATAGACTAGGGTAGACTAGACTAGGTTAGGCTACGTTAGGATATGGTAGGGTAGAGTAAGATAGGATATGATAGAGTAGGCTAGGCTAGGGTAGGGTAGGGTAGGGTAAACTAGGGTAGGGTAGGCTATGCTAGGGTAGGCTAGGGTAAGCTAGGGTAGGCTAGGATAGGATAGGTTAGGATATGGTAGGGTAGGATATGCTAGGGTAGGGTAAGGTACGTTAGGCAAAGGTAGGTTAGGCAAGGCAGGGTAGCAACGCTAGGCTAGGGTAGGGTAGACTCGGGTAGGCTAGGCTAGGTTAGGATAGGCTAGGATAGGATAGGATAGGATATGATAGAGTAGGCTAGGCCAGGGTAGGATAGACTAGGCTAGGGTAGGCTAGGCCAGGGTAGGCTCGGGTAGGGTAGACTAGGGTAGGGTAGGGTAGGGTAGGGTAGGGCAGGGTAGTGTATGGTAGACTAGGCTAGGGTAGACTAGGCTAAGGTAGGGTGTGGTAGGATTGGATTGGATAAGCTAGGCTAGGCTAGGCCAGGCCATGATAGGATATGATATGATAGGATAGGATAGGATAGGATAGGATAGGGTAGGGTAGGATAGGATAGAGTAGGGTAGGCTAGGATAGACTAGGGTAGACTAGACTAGGTTAGGCTACGCAAGGGTAGGGTAGGGTAGGGTTAGGGTAGGCTAGGGTAGGGAAGGGTTGGTTAGGCTAGGGTTAGCTAGGGTAGGCTAGGCTAGGGTAAACTAGGGTAGGCTAGGCTAGGCTAGGTTAGGGTAGGCTAGACTAGGTTAGGATAGGATAGGCTAGGCTAGGTTAGGGTAGGGTAGGGTAAGCTAGATAGGATAAGCTAGAGTAGGGTAGGCTAGGATTGAGTAGGGTAGGCTAGGATTGAGTAGGATAGGCTAGGATAGGTTAGGCTAGGCTACGAATAGCCTACGGTAGAGTAGGCTAGGATAGGCTATGCTATTCTAGGTTAGGTTAGGTTAGGTTAGGGTAGGGTAGGCAAAGGTAGGGTAGGCAACGGTAGGGTAGGCTAGGGTAGGCTAGGATAGGGTAGGCTAGGCTAGGCTAGGTTAGGATATGGTAGGGTAGGATATGCTAGGGTAGGGTAGGGTAGGTTAGGCAAGGGTAGGTTAGGCAATGCTAGGGTAGGGTAGGGTAGGCAATGCTAGGCTAGGGTAGGGTAGACTCGGGTAGGTTAGCTAGGTTAGGTTAGGATAGGATAGGATAGGATAGGATAGGCTAGGATAGGCTAGGATAGGATAGGATAGGATAGGATAGAGTAGGCTAGGCTAGGATAGACTAGGGTAGGCTAGGCTAGGTTAGGATATGGTAGGGTAGGGTAGGGTAGGATATGTTAGGGTAGGGTAGGCAACGCTAGGCTAGGCTAGGATAGACTCGGGTAGGCTAGGTTAGGATAGAGTATGGCAGGCTAGGATAAACTAGGGTAGACTAGACTGTTAGGCTAGGCCACGGGTAGCCTACGGTAGGGTAGGCTAGGATAGGGTAGGGTAGGGTAGGGTAGGCTATGGTAGGGTAGGGTAGGTCAGGCAATGGTAGGTTAGGCAAAAGTAGGGTAGGCTAGGCAAGGCTAGGCTAGGCTAGGGTATATAACAGTAGGCTAGGCTAGGGTAGGGTATACTAGGTTAGGATAGGGTAGGCTAGTCTAGGTTAGGATAGGCTAGGATAGGATAGGATAAGATAGAGTAGGATAGGGTAGGATAGACTAGGGTAGGGTAGGCTAGGATAGACTAGGTAGACTAGACTAGGTTAAGCTATGTTAGGATAGGGTAAGGTAGTGTTAAGTAGGGTAGGGTAGGCTTGGCTATGGTATGGTAGGCTAGGCTAGGGTATGGTAGGCAAGGCTAGGGTAGGTTAGGGTACGGTAGACTAGGCTAGGGTAGGGTAGGGTAAGTTAGGATATGGTAGGCTAGGCTAGGATAGGATAGCCTAGGCTAGGGTAGGGTAGGGTAGGCTACGGTAGGGTAGGATAGGCTAGGATGGGGTAGGCTAGGCTACGATAGGGTAGGCTAGGTTAGGTTAGGATAGGGCAGGCTAGGCTAGGTTAGGATAGGCTAGGCTAGGATAGGATAGGCTACGATAGGGTAGGCTAGGATAGGATAGAGTAGGCTAGGCTAGGAAAGAGTAGGGTAGACTAGACTAGGTTAGGCTAGGCTACGGGTAGCCTACAGTAAGGTAGGCTAGGTTAGGCTCTGCTATTCTAGGCTAGGTTAGGTTCGGGTAGCCTCCTATAGGGAACATAATTTAATAGATTATTGAAAATTTCTTTATGAAAGATGATAACGATATCAATCATTGGGTTTAATAAACGATAAAAAAGTTGACATAATTATCTTCTTTTTGAAAGAAAATTTACTACATCATTTAATCTTTTTTTATAAAAGATCATAACGGTAACAATCATTGGGCCTAGTAAATACTAAAAATGTTGACATAATTATCTTCTATGTAAAAGATAATTTAATAGATCATTTAAGATTTCTTTATAAAAGACAATAACGATAATGATCATTAGGCCTAATGGATGCTAAAAAAGTTCAGATAATTATCTTCTTTGCAAAAGATAATGAAATAGATAATTTAAAATTTCTTTACAAAAGATCATAATGGATCATTTAAAATTTACTAGATAATTTAAAAAGTTGAAATAATTATCTTCTTTTTAAAACATAATTTAATAGATCATTTAAAATTTCTTTATAAAAGATCATAACAATAATGATCATTGGACCTAATTAATACTAAAAAGGTTGACATACTTATCTTCTTTGTAAAGGATAATTTACTAGATCATTTAAAATTTATTTATTAAAGATTATAACGGTAACGATTATTGGGCCAAATAAATGCTAAAAAATTTGCCATAATTATCTTCTTTGTAAAAAACAATTCACTAGATAATTTCAAATTTCTTTATGAAAGATGATAACGGTAACGATCATTCGGCCTAATAAATGCTAAAAAGTTGAAATAATTATTTTCTTTGTAAAAGATAATTCAATAGATCATTTAAAATTTCTTTATAATAGATCATAATGGTAACGATCATTGGGCCTAAGAAATGCTAAAACAGTTGAGATAGTTATCTTCTTTGTAAAAGATAATTTAATAGATCATTTAAAATTTCTTTACAAAAGAACATAACCGTAACGATCATTGGGTGTAGTAAATGCTAAAAACGTTGACATAATTATGTGTTTTGTAAAAGGTAGTTTAATAGATCATTTAGAATTTCTTAATAAAGGATCATAATGGTAACGATCATTGGCCTAATAAATGCTAATAAATATGAAATAATTATCTTCTTTGTAAAAGATAACTTAATAGATAATTTTAAATTTGTTTATAAAAGATGATAACGGAAACGATCATTGGGCCTAATAAATACTAAAAACGTTGACATGATTATCTTCTTTGTAAAAGATAATTTAATAGATCATTTAAAATTTCTTTATAAAAGATCATAAAGGTAACGATCATTAGGTCAAATAAATGCTTAAAAAGTTGACAGAATTATCTTCTTTGTAAAAGATAATTCACTACATAATTTAAAATTTCTTTATAAAAGATGATAACGGTTACGATCATTGGGCCTAATAATTGCTAAAAAAGTTGACATAATTATCTTCCTTGTAAAAGATAATTTAATTGATCATTCAAAATTTCTTTATAAAAGATGATAACGGTAACGATCATTGGCCTAATAAATGCTAAAAAAATGATATAATTATCTTCTTTGTAAAAGATAATTTAATAGATCATTTAAAATTTCTTTACAAAAGATCAGAATGGTAATGATCATTGGTCCTAATAAATACTAATATATTTGAAATAATTATCTTCTTTGTGAAAGATAATTCAATTGATCATTTAAAATTTCTTTATAAAAGATCATCACGGTAATGATCATTGGGCCTAATAAATGCTAAAAAAGTTGTCATAATTATCTTCTTTGTAAAAGACAATTTACTCGATAATTTAAAATTCTTTATTAAAAGATCATAACGGTTATGATCATTGGGCCTAATAAATGCTAAAAAAGTTGACATAATTATCCTCCTTGTAAAAGATAATTTAATAGATCATTTAAATTTTTTTTATAAAAGATCATAACAGTAACGATCATTGGGCCTAATTAATGCTAAAAAAGTTGACAGAATTATCTTTTACGTAAAGGATAATTTACTAGATAGTTTAAAATTTCTTTGTAAAAGATCATAACGGTTACGATCAATGGGCCTAATAAACGCTAAAAAAGTTGACATAATTATCCTCCTTGTAAAAGATAATTTAATAGATAATTTAATTTTTTTTTACAAAAGATCATAACGGTAACGATTATTGGGCTAACAAATGCTAAAAAAGTTGACCGGATTATCTTCTTTGTAAAACATAATTTACTAGATAATTTAAAATTTCTTTATAAAAGATCGTAATGGTTACGATCATTGGCCCTAATAAATGCTAAAAAAGTTGACATAATTATCCTCTTTGTCAAAGATAATTAAATAGATCATTTAAAATTATTTATCAAAGATAATAACAGTAACGATCATTGGCCTAATAAATGTTAAAAAAGTTGACATAATTATCATATTTGTAAAAGATAATTTAATAGATCATTTAGAATTTCTTTATAAAAGATCATAATTGTAACGATCATTGAGCCTAATATATGCTAAAAAAGTTGACCAAATTATCTTCTTTGTAAAAGATAATTTAATAAATCATTTAAAATTTCTTTATAGCAGATCATAACAGTAACAATCATTGGGCTAATAAATGCTAAAAAAGTAGACATAATTATCTTCCTTATAAAACATAATTTAATAGATCATTTAAAATTTCTTTATAAAAGATCATAACAGCAACAATCATTGGGCCTAATTAATGCTAAAAAAGTTGACATAATTATCTTCTTTGTGAAAGTTAATTTACTAACATAAAATTTCTTTATAAAAGATCATAACGGTAACGATCATTGAGCCTAATAAATGTTAAAAAAGTTGACATAATTATCTTTCTTGGAAAAGATAATTTAATAGATCATTTAAAATTTCTTTATCATTGGGCCTAAGAAATGCTAAAGAACCGAACATAATTATCTTCTTTGTAAAAGATAATTTAATAGATCATTTAAAATTTCTTTATAAAAGGTCATAACGGTAACGATCATTGGGCCCAAGAAATGCTAAAAAAGTTGACATAATTATCTTCTTTGTAAAAGATAATGTACTAGACAATTTAAAATTTCTTATTAAAAGATCATAACGGTAACGATCATTGGACCAAATAAATGCTAAAAAAGTTGACTTAATTATCTTCTTTGTAAAAGATAATTTAATAAATCATTTAAAATTTCTTTATAAAAGGTCATAACGGTAACGATCATTGGGCCTAATAAATGCTAAAAAAGTTGACATAATTATCTTCTTTGTAAAAGATAATTTACTCGATAATTTAAAATTTCTTTAAAACATCATAACGGTAATAATCATTGGGCCTGTAAAATGTTAAAGAAGTTGACATAATTGTCTTCTTTGTAAAAGTTAATTTGATAGATCATTTAAAATTTCTTTATAAAATATCATAACGGTAACGATCATTGGGCATAATAAATGCTAAAACGTAGATATAATTATCTTCTTTGTAAAAGATAATTTAATAGATCATTTGAAATTTCTTTATTAAAAGATCACAACAGTAACAATCATTGAGCCTAAGAAATGCTAAAAAAGTTGACATAATTATTTTCTTTGTAAAAGATAATTTAATAGATCATTTAAAATTTCTTTACAAAAGATCATAATGGCAACGATCATTGGGCCTGAGAAATGCTAATATGTTTGAAAAAATTATCTTCTTTGTAAACGAAAATTCAATAGATCATTTAAAATTTCTTTATAAATGATCATAACGGTAACGATCATTGGGCCTAATAAATGGTAAAAAATTAAATTAATTATTTTTTTTGTGAAAGATAATTTAATAGATCATTTAAAATTTCTTTATAAAAGATCATAACAGTAACAATCATTGGTCCCAACAAATGCTAAAAAAGTTGACATAATTATCTTCTTTGTAAAAGATAATTTAATAGATCATTTAAAATTTCTTTATAAAAGATTATAACGGTAACGATCACTGGGCCTAATAAATGCTAACAAAGTTGACATAATTATCTTCTTTGTAAAAGATAATTTAACAGATAATTTAAAATTTCTGTATAAAACATCATAACGGTAATAATCATTGGGCCTATAAAATGTTAAAGAAGTTGACATAATTGTCTTCTTTGTAAAAGTTAATTTGATAGATCATTTAAAATTTCTTTATAAAATATCATAACGGCAACGATCATTGGGTGTAATAAATGCTAAAAAGTTGATATAATTATCTTCTTTGTAAAAGATAATTTAATAGATCATTTGAAATTTCTTTATTAAAAGATCACAACAGTAACAATCATTGAGCCTAAGAAATGCTAAAAAAGTTGACATAATTATTTTCTTTGTAAAAGATAATTTAATAGATCATTTAAAATTTCTTTACAAAAGATCATAATGGCAACGATCATTGGGCCTGAGAAATGCTAATATGTTTGAAAAAATTATCTTCTTTGTAAACGAAAATTCAATAGATCATTTAAAATTTCTTTATAAATGATCATAACGGTAACGATCATTGGGCCTAATAAATGGTAAAAAATTAAATTAATTATTTTTTTTGTGAAAGATAATTTAATAGATCATTTAAAATTTCTTTATAAAAGATCATAACAGTAACAATCATTGGTCCCAACAAATGCTAAAAAAGTTGACATAATTATCTTCTTTGTAAAAGATAATTTAATAGATCATTTAAAATTTCTTTATAAAAGATTATAACGGTAACGATCACTGGGCCTAATAAATGCTAACAAAGTTGACATAATTATCTTCTTTGTAAAAGATAATTTAACAGATAATTTAAAATTTCTGTATAAAACATCATAACGGTAATAATCATTGGGCCTATAAAATGTTAAAGAAGTTGACATAATTGTCTTCTTTGTAAAAGTTAATTTGATAGATCATTTAAAATTTCTTTATAAAATATCATAACGGCAATGATCATTGGGCGTAATAAATGCTAAAAAAGGTTGAAATAATTATTTTCTTAGTAAAAGATAATTTAATAGATCATTTGAAATTTCGGTATTAAAAGATCACAACGGTAACAATAATTGAGCCTAAGAAATGCTAAAAATGTTGACATAATTATTTTCTTTGTAAAAGGTAATTTAATAGATCATCTAAAATTTCTTTACAAAAGTTCACAATGGCAACGATCATTGGGCCTAATAAATGCTAATAAGTTTGAAAAAATTATCTTCTTTGTAAAAGAAAATTCGCTAGATCATTTAAGATTTCTTTATAAATGATCATAACGGTAACGATCATTGGGCCTAATAAATGCTAAAAAAGTTCACAGAATTATCTTTTTTGTAGAAGATAATTTACTAGATAATTTAAAATTTCTTTATAAAAGATCATAACGGTAACAATCATTGGGCCTAATAAATGCTAAAAAAGTTGACATAATTATCTTCTTTGTAAAAGATAATGTAATAGATCATTTAAAATTTCTTTATAAAAGATCATAACGGTAACAATCATTGGGCCTAATAAATGCTCAAAAAGTTGACATGATTATCTTCTTTGTAAAAGATAATTTAATAGATCATTTAAAATTTCTTTATAAAAGATCATAATGGTAACGATCATTAGGCCTAATAAATGCTCAAAAAGTTTACATAATTATCTTCATTGTAAAAGATAATTTGATAGATCATTTAAAATTTCTTTATAAAATATCATAATGGTAACAATCATTGGGTCTAATAAATGCTAAAAAAGTTGACATAATTATCTTCTTTGCAAAAGATAATCTAATAGATCATTTAAAATTTCTTTATAAAAGATCTTAACGGTAACGATCATTGGGCCTAATAAATGCTAAAAAAGATAACATAATTATCTTCATTGTAAAAGATAATTTAATAGATTATTTAAAATTTCTTTATAAAAGATCATAATGGTAAGGATCATTGGGCCTAATAAATCCTAAAAAAGTTGACATAATTATCTTCTTTGTAAAAGATAACTTGATAGATCCTTTAAAATTTCTTTATAAAAGATCATAATGGTAACAATCATTGGCCTAATAAATGCTAATAAATTTGAAATAATTATCTTTTTTGTAAAGGATAATTTAATAGAATATTTAAAATTTCTTTATAAAAAATCAAAACAACAACAATCATTGGGCCTAATAAATGCTAATAAATTTGAAATAATTATCTTTCTTGTAAAGGATAATTTAATAGAATATTTAAAATTTCCTTATAAAAAATCAAAACAATAACGATCATTGGGCTTAATAAATGCTAAGAAAGTTCACATAATTATCTTCTTTGTAAAAGATAATTTAATAGATAATTTAAAATTTCTTTATAAAACATCATAATGGTAATAATCATTGGGCCTATAAAATGCTAAAGAAGTTGACATAATTGTCTTCTTTGTAAAAGTTAATTTGATAGATCATTTAAAATTTCTTTATAAAATACCATAACGGTAACGATCACTGGGCGTAATAAATGCTAAAAAGTTGATATAATTATCTTCTTTGTAAAAGATAATTTAATAGATCATTTGAAATTTCTTTATTAAAAGATCACAACAGTAACAATCATTGAGCCTAAGAAATGCTAAAAAAGTTGACATAATTATTTTCTTTGTAAAAGATAATTTAATAGATCATTTAAAATTTCTTTACAAAAGATCATAATGGCAACGATCATTGGGCCTGATAAATGCTAATAAGTTTGAAAAAATTATCTTCTTTGTGAACGAAAATTCAATAGATCATTTAAAATTTCTTTATAAATGATCATAACGGTAACAATCATTGGGCCTAATAAATGGTAAAAAATTAAATTAATTATTTTTTTTGTGAAAGATAATTTAATAGATCATTTAAAATTTCTTTATAAAAGATCATAACGGTAACAATCATTGGTCCCAATAAATGCTAAAAAAGTTGACATAATTATCTTCTTTGTAAAAGATAATTTAATAGATCATTTAAAATTTCTTTATAAAAGATCATAACAGTAACGATCATTAGGCCTAATAAATGCTCAAAAAGTTGACATAATTATCTTCATTGTAAAAGATAATTTAACAGATAATTTAAAATTTCTTTATAAAACATCATAACGGTAATAATCATTGGGCCTATAAAAAGCTAAAGAAGTTGACATAATTGTCTTCTTTGTAAAAGTTAATTTGATAGATCATTTAAAATTTCTATATAAAATATCATAACGGTAACGATCATTAGGCGTAATAAATGCTAAAAAGGTTGATATAATTATTTTTTTGTAAAAGATAATTTAATAGATCATTTGAAATTTCGGTATTAAAAGATCACAACGGTAACAATAATTGAGCCTAAGAAATGCTAAAAAAGTTGAAATAATTATTTTCTTTGTAAAAGGTAATTTAATAGATCATCTAAAATTTCTTTACAAAAGATCATAATGGCGACGATCATTGGGCCTAATAAATGCTAATAAGTTTGAAAAAATTATCTTCTTTGTAAAAGAAAATTCGATAGATCATTTAAGATTTCTTTATAAATGATCATAACGGTAACGATCATTGGGCCTAATAAATGCTAAAAAAGTTCACAGAATTATCTTCTTTGTAGAAGATAATTTACTAGATAATTTACAATTTCTTTATAAAAGATCATAACGGTAATGATTATTGGGCCTAAAAAATGCTAAAAAAGATAACATAATTATCTTCATTTAAAAGATAATTTAATAGATTATTTAAAATTTCTTTATAAAAGATCATAACGGTAACAATAATTAGGCTAATAAATGCTAAAAAAGTTGACATAATTATCTTCTTTGTAAAAGATAATTTAATAGATCATTTAAAATTTCTTTATAAAAGATCATAACGGTAACAATCATTGGGCCTGATAAATGCTAAAAAAGTTGACATGATTATCTTCTTTGTAAAAGATAATTTAATAGATCATTTAAAATTTCTTTATAAAAGATCATAATGGTAACAATCATTAGCCCTAATAAATGCTCAAAAAGTTGACATAATTATCTTCATTGTCAAAGATAATTTAATAGATGATTTAAAATTTCTTTATAAAAGACCATAACGGTAACAATCGTTGGGCCTAATAAATCCTAAAAAAGTGACATAATTATCTTCTTTGTAAAAGATAACTTGATAGATCCTTTGAAATTTCTTTATAAGAGATCATAATGGTAACAATCATTGGCCTAATAAATGCTAATAAATTTGAAATAATTATCTTTCTTGTAAAGGATAATTTAATAGAATATTTAAAATTTCCTTATAAAAAATCAAAACAATAACGATCATTGGGCCTAATAAATGCTAAGAAAGTTCACATAATTATCTTCTTTGTAAAAGATAATTTACTCGATAATTTAAAATTTCTTTAAAACATCATAACGGTAATAATCATTGGGCCTGTAAAATGTTAAAGAAGTTGACATAATTGTCTTCTTTGTAAAAGTTAATTTGATAGATCATTTAAAATTTCTTTATAAAATATCATAACGGTAACGATCATTGGGCATAATAAATGCTAAAACGTAGATATAATTATCTTCTTTGTAAAAGATAATTTAATAGATCATTTGAAATTTCTTTATTAAAAGATCACAACAGTAACAATCATTGAGCCTAAGAAATGCTAAAAAAGTTGACATAATTATTTTCTTTGTAAAAGATAATTTAATAGATCATTTAAAATTTCTTTACAAAAGATCATAATGGCAACGATCATTGGGCCTGAGAAATGCTAATATGTTTGAAAAAATTATCTTCTTTGTAAACGAAAATTCAATAGATCATTTAAAATTTCTTTATAAATGATCATAACGGTAACGATCATTGGGCCTAATAAATGGTAAAAAATTAAATTAATTATTTTTTTTGTGAAAGATAATTTAATAGATCATTTAAAATTTCTTTATAAAAGATCATAACAGTAACAATCATTGGTCCCAACAAATGCTAAAAAAGTTGACATAATTATCTTCTTTGTAAAAGATAATTTAATAGATCATTTAAAATTTCTTTATAAAAGATTATAACGGTAACGATCACTGGGCCTAATAAATGCTAACAAAGTTGACATAATTATCTTCTTTGTAAAAGATAATTTAACAGATAATTTAAAATTTCTGTATAAAACATCATAACGGTAATAATCATTGGGCCTATAAAATGTTAAAGAAGTTGACATAATTGTCTTCTTTGTAAAAGTTAATTTGATAGATCATTTAAAATTTCTTTATAAAATATCATAACGGCAATGATCATTGGGCGTAATAAATGCTAAAAAAGGTTGAAATAATTATTTTCTTAGTAAAAGATAATTTAATAGATCATTTGAAATTTCGGTATTAAAAGATCACAACGGTAACAATAATGGAGCCTAAGAAATGCTAAAAATGTTGACATAATTATTTTCTTTGTAAAAGGTAATTTAATAGATCATCTAAAATTTCTTTACAAAAGTTCACAATGGCAACGATCATTGGGCCTAATAAATGCTAATAAGTTTGAAAAAATTATCTTCTTTGTAAAAGAAAATTCGCTAGATCATTTAAGATTTCTTTATAAATGATCATAACGGTAACGATCATTGGGCCTAATAAATGCTAAAAAAGTTCACAGAATTATCTTTTTTGTAGAAGATAATTTACTAGATAATTTAAAATTTCTTTATAAAAGATCATAACGGTAACAATCATTGGGCCTAATAAATGCTAAAAAAGTTGACATAATTATCTTCTTTGTAAAAGATAATGTAATAGATCATTTAAAATTTCTTTATAAAAGATCATAACGGTAACAATCATTGGGCCTAATAAATGCTCAAAAAGTTGACATGATTATCTTCTTTGTAAAAGATAATTTAATAGATCATTTAAAATTTCTTTATAAAAGATCATAATGGTAACGATCATTAGGCCTAATAAATGCTCAAAAAGTTTACATAATTATCTTCATTGTAAAAGATAATTTGATAGATCATTTAAAATTTCTTTATAAAATATCATAATGGTAACAATCATTGGGTCTAATAAATGCTAAAAAAGTTGACATAATTATCTTCTTTGCAAAAGATAATCTAATAGATCATTTAAAATTTCTTTATAAAAGATCTTAACGGTAACGATCATTGGGCCTAATAAATGCTAAAAAAGATAACATAATTATCTTCATTGTAAAAGATAATTTAATAGATTATTTAAAATTTCTTTATAAAAGATCATAATGGTAAGGATCATTGGGCCTAATAAATCCTAAAAAAGTTGACATAATTATCTTCTTTGTAAAAGATAACTTGATAGATCCTTTAAAATTTCTTTATAAAAGATCATAATGGTAACAATCATTGGCCTAATAAATGCTAATAAATTTGAAATAATTATCTTTTTTGTAAAGGATAATTTAATAGAATATTTAAAATTTCTTTATAAAAAATCAAAACAACAACAATCATTGGGCCTAATAAATGCTAATAAATTTGAAATAATTATCTTTCTTGTAAAGGATAATTTAATAGAATATTTAAAATTTCCTTATAAAAAATCAAAACAATAACGATCATTGGGCTTAATAAATGCTAAGAAAGTTCACATAATTATCTTCTTTGTAAAAGATAATTTAATAGATAATTTAAAATTTCTTTATAAAACATCATAATGGTAATAATCATTGGGCCTATAAAATGCTAAAGAAGTTGACATAATTGTCTTCTTTGTAAAAGTTAATTTGATAGATCATTTAAAATTTCTTTATAAAATACCATAACGGTAACGATCACTGGGCGTAATAAATGCTAAAAAGTTGATATAATTATCTTCTTTGTAAAAGATAATTTAATAGATCATTTGAAATTTCTTTATTAAAAGATCACAACAGTAACAATCATTGAGCCTAAGAAATGCTAAAAAAGTTGACATAATTATTTTCTTTGTAAAAGATAATTTAATAGATCATTTAAAATTTCTTTACAAAAGATCATAATGGCAACGATCATTGGGCCTGATAAATGCTAATAAGTTTGAAAAAATTATCTTCTTTGTGAACGAAAATTCAATAGATCATTTAAAATTTCTTTATAAATGATCATAACGGTAACAATCATTGGGCCTAATAAATGGTAAAAAATTAAATTAATTATTTTTTTTGTGAAAGATAATTTAATAGATCATTTAAAATTTCTTTATAAAAGATCATAACGGTAACAATCATTGGTCCCAATAAATGCTAAAAAAGTTGACATAATTATCTTCTTTGTAAAAGATAATTTAATAGATCATTTAAAATTTCTTTATAAAAGATCATAACAGTAACGATCATTAGGCCTAATAAATGCTCAAAAAGTTGACATAATTATCTTCATTGTAAAAGATAATTTAACAGATAATTTAAAATTTCTTTATAAAACATCATAACGGTAATAATCATTGGGCCTATAAAAAGCTAAAGAAGTTGACATAATTGTCTTCTTTGTAAAAGTTAATTTGATAGATCATTTAAAATTTCTATATAAAATATCATAACGGTAACGATCATTAGGCGTAATAAATGCTAAAAAGGTTGATATAATTATTTTTTTGTAAAAGATAATTTAATAGATCATTTGAAATTTCGGTATTAAAAGATCACAACGGTAACAATAATTGAGCCTAAGAAATGCTAAAAAAGTTGAAATAATTATTTTCTTTGTAAAAGGTAATTTAATAGATCATCTAAAATTTCTTTACAAAAGATCATAATGGCGACGATCATTGAGCCTAATAAATGCTAATAAGTTTGAAAAAATTATCTTCTTTGTAAAAGAAAATTCGATAGATCATTTAAGATTTCTTTATAAATGATCATAACGGTAACGATCATTGGGCCTAATAAATGCTAAAAAAGTTCACAGAATTATCTTCTTTGTAGAAGATAATTTACTAGATAATTTACAATTTCTTTATAAAAGATCATAACGGTAATGATTATTGGGCCTAAAAAATGCTAAAAAAGATAACATAATTATCTTCATTTAAAAGATAATTTAATAGATTATTTAAAATTTCTTTATAAAAGATCATAACGGTAACAATAATTAGGCTAATAAATGCTAAAAAAGTTGACATAATTATCTTCTTTGTAAAAGATAATTTAATAGATCATTTAAAATTTCTTTATAAAAGATCATAACGGTAACAATCATTGGGCCTGATAAATGCTAAAAAAGTTGACATGATTATCTTCTTTGTAAAAGATAATTTAATAGATCATTTAAAATTTCTTTATAAAAGATCATAATGGTAACAATCATTAGCCCTAATAAATGCTCAAAAAGTTGACATAATTATCTTCATTGTCAAAGATAATTTAATAGATGATTTAAAATTTCTTTATAAAAGACCATAACGGTAACAATCGTTGGGCCTAATAAATCCTAAAAAAGTGACATAATTATCTTCTTTGTAAAAGATAACTTGATAGATCCTTTGAAATTTCTTTATAAGAGATCATAATGGTAACAATCATTGGCCTAATAAATGCTAATAAATTTGAAATAATTATCTTTCTTGTAAAGGATAATTTAATAGAATATTTAAAATTTCCTTATAAAAAATCAAAACAATAACGATCATTGGGCCTAATAAATGCTAAGAAAGTTCACATAATTATCTTCTTTGTAAAAGATAATTTACTCGATAATTTAAAATTTCTTTAAAACATCATAACGGTAATAATCATTGGGCCTGTAAAATGTTAAAGAAGTTGACATAATTGTCTTCTTTGTAAAAGTTAATTTGATAGATCATTTAAAATTTCTTTATAAAATATCATAACGGTAACGATCATTGGGCATAATAAATGCTAAAACGTAGATATAATTATCTTCTTTGTAAAAGATAATTTAATAGATCATTTGAAATTTCTTTATTAAAAGATCACAACAGTAACAATCATTGAGCCTAAGAAATGCTAAAAAAGTTGACATAATTATTTTCTTTGTAAAAGATAATTTAATAGATCATTTAAAATTTCTTTACAAAAGATCATAATGGCAACGATCATTGGGCCTGAGAAATGCTAATATGTTTGAAAAAATTATCTTCTTTGTAAACGAAAATTCAATAGATCATTTAAAATTTCTTTATAAATGATCATAACGGTAACGATCATTGGGCCTAATAAATGGTAAAAAATTAAATTAATTATTTTTTTTGTGAAAGATAATTTAATAGATCATTTAAAATTTCTTTATAAAAGATCATAACAGTAACAATCATTGGTCCCAACAAATGCTAAAAAAGTTGACATAATTATCTTCTTTGTAAAAGATAATTTAATAGATCATTTAAAATTTCTTTATAAAAGATTATAACGGTAACGATCACTGGGCCTAATAAATGCTAACAAAGTTGACATAATTATCTTCTTTGTAAAAGATAATTTAATAGATAATTTAAAATTTCTTTATAAAACATCATAACGGTAATAATCATTGGGCCTATAAAATGCTAAAGAAGTTGACATAATTGTCTTCTTTGTAAAAGTTAATTTGATAGATCATTTAAAATTTCTTTATAAAATACCATAACGGTAACGATCATTGGGCGTAATAAATGCTAAAAAGTTGATATAATTATCTTCTTTGTAAAAGATAATTTAATAGATCATTTGAAATTTCGGTATTAAAAGATCACAACGGTAACAATAATTGAGCCTAAGAAATGCTAAAAAAGTTGACATAATTATTTTCTTTGTAAAAGGTAATTTAATAGATCATCTAAAATTTCTTTACAAAAGATCATAATGGCAACGATCATTGGGCCTAATAAATGCTAATAAGTTTGAAAAAATTATCTTCTTTGTAAAAGAAAATTCGATAGATCATTCAAGATTTCTTTATAAATGATCATAACGGTAACGATCATTGGGCCTAATAAATGCTAAAAAAGTTCACAGAATTATCTTCTTTGTAGAAGATAATTTACTAGATAATTTACAATTTCTTTATAAAAGATCATAACGGTAACGATTATTGGGCCTAAAAAATGCTAAAAAAGATAACATAATTATCTTCATTTAAAAGATAATTTAATAGATTATTTAAAATTTCTTTATAAAAGATCATAACGGTAACAATAATTAGGCTAATAAATGCTAAAAACGTTGACATAATTATCTTCTTTGTAAAAGATAATTTAATAGATCATTTAAAATTTCTTTATAAAAGATCATAACGGTAACAATCATTGGGCCTGATAAATGCTAAAAAAGTTGACATGATTATCTTCTTTGTAAAAGATAATTTAATAGATCATTTAAAATTTCTTTATAAAAGATCATAATGGTAACAATCATTAGCCCTAATAAATGCTAAAAAAGTTGACATAATTATCTTCATTGTCAAAGATAATTTAATAGATGATTTAAAATTTCTTTATAAAAGACCATAACGGTAACAATCGTTGGGCCTAATAAATCCTAAAAAAGTGACATAATTATCTTCTTTGTAAAAGATAACTTGATAGATCCTTTGAAATTTCTTTATAAGAGATCATAATGGTAACAATCATTGGCCTAATAAATGCTAATAAATTTGAAATAATTATCTTTCTTGTAAAGGATAATTTAATAGAATATTTAAAATTTCCTTATAAAAAATCAAAACAATAACGATCATTGGGCCTAATAAATGCTAAAAAAGTTCACATAATTATCTTCTTTGTAAAAGATAATTTAATAGATAATTTAAAATTTCTTTATAAAACATCATAACGGTAATAATCATTGGGCCTATAAAATGCTAAAGAAGTTGACATAATTGTCTTCTTTGTAAAAGTTAATTTGATAGATCATTTAAAATTTCTTTATAAAATACCATAACGGTAACGATCATTGGGCGTAATAAATGCTAAAAAGTTGATATAATTATCTTCTTTGTAAAAGATAATTTAATAGATCACTTGAAATTTCTTTATTAAAAGATCACAACAGTAACAATCATTGAGCCTAAGAAATGCTAAAAAAGTTGACATAATTATTTTCTTTGTAAAAGATAATTTAATAGATAATTTAAAATTTCTTTACAAAAGATCATAATGGCAACGATCATTGGGCCTGATAAATGCTAATAAGTTTGAAAAAATTATCTTCTTTGTGAACGAAAATTCAATAGATCATTTAAAATTTCTTTATAAATGATTATAACGGTAACAATCATTGGGCCTAATAAATGGTAAAAAATTAAATTAATTATTTTTTTTGTGAAAGATAATTTAATAGATCATTTAAAATTTCTTTATAAAAGATCATAACGGTAACAATCATTGCTCCCAATAAATGCTAAAAAAGTTGACATAATTATCTTCTTTGTAAAAGATAATTTAATAGATCATTTAAAATTTCTTTATAAAAGATCATAACGGTAACGATCATTAGGCCTAATAAATGCTCAAAAAGTTGACATAATTATCTTCATTGTAAAAGATAATTTAACAGATAATTTAAAATTTCTTTATAAAACATCATAACGGTAATAATCATTGGGCCTATAAAAAGCTAAAGAAGTTGACATAATTGTCTTCTTTGTAAAAGTTAATTTGATAGATCATTTAAAATTTCTATATAAAATATCATAACGGTAACGATCATTGGGCCTAATAAATGCTAAAAAGGTTGATATAATTATTTTTTTTGTAAAAGATAATTTAATAGATCATTTGAAATTTCGGTATTAAAAGATCACAACGGTAACAATAATTGAGCCTAAGAAATGCTAAAAAAGTTGACATAATTATTTTCTTTGTAAAAGGTAATTTAATAGATCATCTAAAATTTCTTTACAAAAGATCATAATGGCAACGATCATTGGGCCTAATAAATGCTAATAAGTTTGAAAAAATTATCTTCTTTGTAAAAGAAAATTCGATAGATCATTCAAGATTTCTTTATAAATGATCATAACGGTAACGATCATTGGGCCTAATAAATGCTAAAAAAGTTCACAGAATTATCTTCTTTGTAGAAGATAATTTACTAGATAATTTACAATTTCTTTATAAAAGATCATAACGGTAACGATTATTGGGCCTAAAAAATGCTAAAAAAGATAACATAATTATCTTCATTTAAAAGATAATTTAATAGATTATTTAAAATTTCTTTATAAAAGATCATAACGGTAACAATCATTAGGCTAATAAATGCTAAAAAAGTTGACATAATTATCTTCTTTGTAAAAGATAATTTAATAGATAATTTAAAATTTTTTTATAAAAGATCATAACGGTAACAATCATTGGGCCTGATAAATGCTAAAAAAGTTGACATGATTATCTTCTTTGTAAAAGATAATTTAATAGATCATTTAAAATTTCTTTATAAAAGATCATAATGGTAACAATCATTAGCCCTAATAAATGCTCAAAAAGTTGACATAATTATCTTCATTGTCAAAGATAATTTAATAGATGATTTAAAATTTCTTTATAAAAGACCATAACGGTAACAATCGTTGGGCCTAATAAATCCTAAAAAAGTGACATAATTATCTTCTTTGTAAAAGATAACTTGATAGATCCTTTGAAATTTCTTTATAAGAGATCATAATGGTAACAATCATTGGCCTAATAAATGCTAATAAATTTGAAATAATTATCTTTCTTGTAAAGGATAATTTAATAGAATATTTAAAATTTCCTTATAAAAAATCAAAACAATAACGATCATTGGGCCTAATAAATGCTAAAAAAGTTCACATAATTATCTTCTTTGTAAAAGATAATTTAATAGATAATTTAAAATTTCTTTATAAAACATCATAACGGTAATAATCATTGGGCCTATAAAATGCTAAAGAAGTTGACATAATTGTCTTCTTTGTAAAAGTTAATTTGATAGATCATTTAAAATTTCTTTATAAAATACCATAACGGTAACGATCATTGGGCGTAATAAATGCTAAAAAGTTGATATAATTATCTTCTTTGTAAAAGATAATTTAATAGATCACTTGAAATTTCTTTATTAAAAGATCACAACAGTAACAATCATTGAGCCTAAGAAATGCTAAAAAAGTTGACATAATTATTTTCTTTGTAAAAGATAATTTAATAGATAATTTAAAATTTCTTTACAAAAGATCATAATGGCAACGATCATTGGGCCTGATAAATGCTAATAAGTTTGAAAAAATTATCTTCTTTGTGAACGAAAATTCAATAGATCATTTAAAATTTCTTTATAAATGATTATAACGGTAACAATCATTGGGCCTAATAAATGGTAAAAAATTAAATTAATTATTTTTTTTGTGAAAGATAATTTAATAGATCATTTAAAATTTCTTTATAAAAGATCATAACGGTAACAATCATTGCTCCCAATAAATGCTAAAAAAGTTGACATAATTATCTTCTTTGTAAAAGATAATTTAATAAATCATTTAAAATTTCTTTATAAAAGATCATAACGGTAACGATCATTAGGCCTAATAAATGCTCAAAAAGTTGACATAATTATCTTCATTGTAAAAGATAATTTAACAGATAATTTAAAATTTCTTTATAAAACATCATAACGGTAATAATCATTGGGCCTATAAAAAGCTAAAGAAGTTGACATAATTGTCTTCTTTGTAAAAGTTAATTTGATAGATCATTTAAAATTTCTATATAAAATATCATAACGGTAATGATCATTGGGCCTAATAAATGCTACAAAGGTTGATATAATTATTTTTTTTGTAAAAGATAATTTAATAGATCATTTGAAATTTCGGTATTAAAAGATCACAACGGTAACAATAATTGAGCCTAAGAAATGCTAAAAAAGTTGACATAATTATTTTCTTTGTAAAAGGTAATTTAATAGATCATCTAAAATTTCTTTACAAAAGATCATAATGGCAACGATCATTGGGCCTAATAAATGCTAATAAGTTTGAAAAAATTATCTTCTTTGTAAAAGAAAATTCGATAGATCATTCAAGATTTCTTTATAAATGATCATAACGGTAACGATCATTGGGCCTAATAAATGCTAAAAAAGTTCACAGAATTATCTTCTTTGTAGAAGATAATTTACTAGATAATTTACAATTTCTTTATAAAAGATCATAACGGTAACGATTATTGGGCCTAAAAAATGCTAAAAAAGATAACATAATTATCTTCATTTAAAAGATAATTTAATAGATTATTTAAAATTTCTTTATAAAAGATCATAACGGTAACAATCATTAGGCTAATAAATGCTAAAAAAGTTGACATAATTATCTTCTTTGTAAAAGATAATTTAATAGATCATTTAAATTTTTTTATAAAAGATCATAACGGTAACAATCATTGAACCTGATAAATGCTAAAAAAGTTGACATGATTATCTTCTTTGTAAAAGATAATTTAATAGATCATTTAAAATTTCTTTATCAAATGATCATAACGGTAATGATTGTTGGGCCTAAAAAATGCTAAAAAAGTTGACATAATTGTCTTCTTTGTAAAAGATAATTTAATAGATCATTTAAAATTTTTTTATAAAAGATCATAACGGTAACAATCATTGGGCCTGATAAATGCTAAAAAAGTTGACATGATTATCTTCTTTGTAAAAGATAATTTAATAGATCATTTAAAATTTCTTTATAAAAGATCATAATGGTAACAATCATTAGCCCTAATAAATGCTCAAAAAGTTGACATAATTATCTTCATTGTCAAAGATAATTTAATAGATGATTTAAAATTTCTTTATAAAAGACCATAACGGTAACAATCGTTGGGCCTAATAAATCCTAAAAAAGTGACATAATTATCTTCTTTGTAAAAGATAACTTGATAGATCCTTTGAAATTTCTTTATAAGAGATCATAATGGTAACAATCATTGGCCTAATAAATGCTAATAAATTTGAAATAATTATCTTTCTTGTAAAGGATAATTTAATAGAATATTTAAAATTTCCTTATAAAAAATCAAAACAATAACGATCATTGGGCCTAATAAATGCTAAAAAAGTTCACATAATTATCTTCTTTGTAAAAGATAATTTAATAGATAATTTAAAATTTCTTTATAAAACATCATAACGGTAATAATCATTGGGCCTATAAAATGCTAAAGAAGTTGACATAATTGTCTTCTTTGTAAAAGTTAATTTGATAGATCATTTAAAATTTCTTTATAAAATACCATAACGGTAACGATCATTGGGCGTAATAAATGCTAAAAAGTTGATATAATTATCTTCTTTGTAAAAGATAATTTAATAGATCACTTGAAATTTCTTTATTAAAAGATCACAACAGTAACAATCATTGAGCCTAAGAAATGCTAAAAAAGTTGACATAATTATTTTCTTTGTAAAAGATAATTTAATAGATAATTTAAAATTTCTTTACAAAAGATCATAATGGCAACGATCATTGGGCCTGATAAATGCTAATAAGTTTGAAAAAATTATCTTCTTTGTGAACGAAAATTCAATAGATCATTTAAAATTTCTTTATAAATGATTATAACGGTAACAATCATTGGGCCTAATAAATGGTAAAAAATTAAATTAATTATTTTTTTTGTGAAAGATAATTTAATAGATCATTTAAAATTTCTTTATAAAAGATCATAACGGTAACAATCATTGCTCCCAATAAATGCTAAAAAAGTTGACATAATTATCTTCTTTGTAAAAGATAATTTAATAGATCATTTAAAATTTCTTTATAAAAGATCATAACGGTAACGATCATTAGGCCTAATAAATGCTCAAAAAGTTGACATAATTATCTTCATTGTAAAAGATAATTTAACAGATAATTTAAAATTTCTTTATAAAACATCATAACGGTAATAATCATTGGGTCTATAAAAAGCTAAAGAAGTTGACATAATTGTCTTCTTTGTAAAAGTTAATTTGATAGATCATTTAAAATTTCTATATAAAATATCATAACGGTAACGATCATTGGGCGTAATAAATGCTACAAAGGTTGATATAATTATTTTTTTTGTAAAAGATAATTTAATAGATCATTTGAAATTTCGGTATTAAAAGATCACAACAGTAACAATAATTGAGCCTAAGAAATGCTAAAAAAGTTGACATAATTATTTTCTTTGTAAAAGGTAATTTAATAGATCATCTAAAATTTCTTTACAAAAGATCATAATGGCAACGATCATTGGGCCTAATAAATGCTAATAAGTTTGAAAAAATTATCTTCTTTGTAAAAGAAAATTCGATAGATCATTCAAGATTTCTTTATAAATGATCATAACGGTAACGATCATTGGGCCTAATAAATGCTAAAAAAGTTCACAGAATTATCTTCTTTGTAGAAGATAATTTACAATTTCTTTATAAAAGATCATAACGGTAACGATTATTGGGCCTAAAAAATGCTAAAAAAGATAACATAATTATCTTCATTTAAAAGATAATTTAATAGATTATTTAAAATTTCTTTATAAAAGATCATAACGGTAACAATCATTAGGCTAATAAATGCTAAAAAAGTTGACATAATTATCTTCTTTGTAAAAGATAATTTAATAGATCATTTAAAATTTTTTTATAAAAGATCATAACGGTAACAATCATTGAACCTGATAAATGCTAAAAAAGTTGACATGATTATCTTCTTTGTAAAAGATAATTTAATAGATCATTTAAAATTTCTTTATCAAATGATCATAACGGTAATGATTGTTGGGCCTAAAAAATGCTAAAAAAGTTGACATAATTGTCTTCTTTGTAAAAGATAATTTAATAGATCATTTAAAATTTCTTTATAAAAGATCATAACGGTAACAATCATTGGGCCTGATAAATGCTAAAAAAGTTGACATGATTATGTTCTTTGTAAAAGATAATTTAATAGATCATTTAAAATTTCTTTATAAAAGATCATAATGGTAACAATCATTAGCCCTAATAAATGCTCAAAAAGTTGACATAATTATCTTCATTGTCAAAGATAATTTAATAGATGATTTAAAATTTCTTTATAAAAGACCATAACGGTAACAATCGTTGGGCCTAATAAATCCTAAAAAAGTGACATAATTATCTTCTTTGTAAAAGATAACTTGATAGATCCTTTGAAATTTCTTTATAAGAGATCATAATGGTAACAATCATTGGCCTAATAAATGCTAATAAATTTGAAATAATTATCTTTCTTGTAAAGGATAATTTAATAGAATATTTAAAATTTCCTTATAAAAAATCAAAACAATAACGATCATTGGGCCTAATAAATGCTAAAAAAGTTCACATAATTATCTTCTTTGTAAAAGATAATTTAATAGATAATTTAAAATTTCTTTATAAAACATCATAACGGTAATAATCATTGGGCCTATAAAATGCTAAAGAAGTTGACATAATTGTCTTCTTTGTAAAAGTTAATTTGATAGATCATTTAAAATTTCTTTATAAAATACCATAACGGTAACGATCATTGGGCGTAATAAATGCTAAAAAGTTGATATAATTATCTTCTTTGTAAAAGATAATTTAATAGATCACTTGAAATTTCTTTATTAAAAGATCACAACAGTAACAATCATTGAGCCTAAGAAATGCTAAAAAAGTTGACATAATTATTTTCTTTGTAAAAGATAATTTAATAGATAATTTAAAATTTCTTTACAAAAGATCATAATGGCAACGATCATTGGGCCTGATAAATGCTAATAAGTTTGAAAAAATTATCTTCTTTGTGAACGAAAATTCAATAGATCATTTAAAATTTCTTTATAAATGATTATAACGGTAACAATCATTGGGCCTAATAAATGGTAAAAAATTAAATTAATTATTTTTTTTGTGAAAGATAATTTAATAGATCATTTAAAATTTCTTTATAAAAGATCATAACGGTAACAATCATTGCTCCCAATAAATGCTAAAAAAGTTGACATAATTATCTTCTTTGTAAAAGATAATTTAATAGATCATTTAAAATTTCTTTATAAAAGATCATAACGGTAACGATCATTAGGCCTAATAAATGCTCAAAAAGTTGACATAATTATCTTCATTGTAAAAGATAATTTAACAGATAATTTAAAATTTCTTTATAAAACATCATAACGGTAATAATCATTGGGCCTATAAAAAGCTAAAGAAGTTGACATAATTGTCTTCTTTGTAAAAGTTAATTTGATAGATCATTTAAAATTTCTATATAAAATATCATAACGGTAACGATCATTGGGCCTAATAAATGCTAAAAAGGTTGATATAATTATTTTTTTTGTAAAAGATAATTTAATAGATCATTTGAAATTTCGGTATTAAAAGATCACAACGGTAACAATAATTGAGCCTAAGAAATGCTAAAAAAGTTGATATAATTATTTTCTTTGTAAAAGGTAATTTAATAGATCATCTAAAATTTCTTTACAAAAGATCATAATGGCAACGATCATTGGGCCTAATAAATGCTAATAAGTTTGAAAAAATTATCTTCTTTGTAAAAGAAAATTCGATAGATCATTCAAGATTTCTTTATAAATGATCATAACGGTAACGATCATTGGGCCTAATAAATGCTAAAAAAGTTCACAGAATTATCTTCTTTGTAGAAGATAATTTACTAGATAATTTACAATTTCTTTATAAAAGATCATAACGGTAACGATTATTGGACCTAAAAAATGCTAAAAAAGATAACATAATTATCTTCATTTAAAAGATAATTTAATAGATTATTTAAAATTTCTTTATAAAAGATCATAACGGTAACAATCATTAGGCTAATAAATGCTAAAAAAGTTGACATAATTATCTTCTTTGTAAAAGATAATTTAATAGATCATTTAAAATTTTTTTATAAAAGATCATAATGGTAACAATCATTGGGCCTGATAAATGCTAAAAAAGTTGACATGATTATCTTCTTTGTAAAAGATAATTTAATAGATCATTTAAAATTTCTTTATAAAAGATCATAATGGTAACAATCATTAGCCCTAATAAATGCTCAAAAAGTTGACATAATTATCTTCATTGTCAAAGATAATTTAATAGATGATTTAAAATTTCTTTATAAAAGACCATAACGGTAACAATCGTTGGGCCTAATAAATCCTAAAAAAGTGACATAATTATCTTCTTTGTAAAAGATAACTTGATAGATCCTTTGAAATTTCTTTATAAGAGATCATAATGGTAACAATCATTGGCCTAATAAATGCTAATAAATTTGAAATAATTATCTTTCTTGTAAAGGATAATTTAATAGAATATTTAAAATTTCCTTATAAAAAATCAAAACAATAACGATCATTGGGCCTTATAAATGCTAAAAAAGTTCACATAATTATCTTCTTTGTAAAAGATAATTTAATAGATAATTTAAAATTTCTTTATAAAACATCATAACGGTAATAATCATTGGGCCTATAAAATGCTAAAGAAGTTGACATAATTGTCTTCTTTGTAAAAGTTAATTTGATAGATCATTTAAAATTTCTTTATAAAATACCATAACGGTAACGATCATTGGGCGTAATAAATGCTAAAAAGTTGATATAATTATCTTCTTTGTAAAAGATAATTTAATAGATCACTTGAAATTTCTTTATTAAAAGATCACAACAGTAACAATCATTGAGCCTAAGAAATGCTAAAAAAGTTGACATAATTATTTTCTTTGTAAAAGATAATTTAATAGATAATTTAAAATTTCTTTACAAAAGATCATAATGGCAACGATCATTGGGCCTGATAAATGCTAATAAGTTTGAAAAAATTATCTTCTTTGTGAACGAAAATTCAATAGATCATTTAAAATTTCTTTATAAATGATTATAACGGTAACAATCATTGGGCCTAATAAATGGTAAAAAATTAAATTAATTATTTTTTTTGTGAAAGATAATTTAATAGATCATTTAAAATTTCTTTATAAAAGATCATAACGGTAACAATCATTGCTCCCAATAAATGCTAAAAAAGTTGACATAATTATCTTCTTTGTAAAAGATAATTTAATAGATCATTTAAAATTTCTTTATAAAAGATTATAACGGTAACGATCATTAGGCCTAATAAATGCTCAAAAAGTTGACATAATTATCTTCATTGTAAAAGATAATTTAACAGATAATTTAAAATTTCTTTATAAAACATCATAACGGTAATAATCATTGGGCCTATAAAAAGCTAAAGAAGTTGACATAATTGTCTTCTTTGTAAAAGTTAATTTGATAGATCATTTAAAATTTCTATATAAAATATCATAACGGTAACGATCATTGGGCCTAATAAATGCTAAAAAGGTTGATATAATTATTTTTTTTGTAAAAGATAATTTAATAGATCATTTGAAATTTCGGTATTAAAAGATCACAACGGTAACAATAATTGAGCCTAAGAAATGCTAAAAAAGTTGACATAATTATTTTCTTTGTAAAAGGTAATTTAATAGATCATCTAAAATTTCTTTACAAAAGATCATAATGGCAACGATCATTGGGCCTAATAAATGCTAATAAGTTTGAAAAAATTATCTTCTTTGTAAAAGAAAATTCGATAGATCATTCAAGATTTCTTTATAAATGATCATAACGGTAACGATCATTGGGCCTAATAAATGCTAAAAAAGTTCACAGAATTATCTTCTTTGTAGAAGATAATTTACTAGATAATTTACAATTTCTTTATAAAAGATCATAACGGTAACGATTATTGGACCTAAAAAATGCTAAAAAAGATAACATAATTATCTTCATTTAAAAGATAATTTAATAGATTATTTAAAATTTCTTTATAAAAGATCATAACGGTAACAATCATTAGGCTAATAAATGCTAAAAAAGTTGACATAATTATCTTCTTTGTAAAAGATAATTTAATAGATCATTTAAAATTTTTTTATAAAAGATCATAACGGTAACAATCATTGGGCCTGAAAAATGCTAAAAAAGTTGACATGATTATCTTCTTTGTAAAAGATAATTTAATAGATCATTTAAAATTTCTTTATAAAAGATCATAATGGTAACAATCATTAGCCCTAATAAATGCTCAAAAAGTTGACATAATTATCTTCATTGTCAAAGATAATTTAATATATGATTTAAAATTTCTTTATAAAAGACCATAACGGTAACAATCGTTGGGCCTAATAAATCCTAAAAAAGTGACATAATTATCTTCTTTGTAAAAGATAACTTGATAGATCCTTTGAAATTTCTTTATAAGAGATCATAATGGTAACAATCATTGGCCTAATAAATGCTAATAAATTTGAAATAATTATCTTTCTTGTAAAGGATAATTTAATAGAATATTTAAAATTTCCTTATAAAAAATCAAAACAATAACGATCATTGGGCCTAATAAATGCTAAAAAAGTTCACATAATTATCTTCTTTGTAAAAGATAATTTAATAGATAATTTAAAATTTCTTTATAAAACATCATAACGGTAATAATCATTGGGCCTATAAAATGCTAAAGAAGTTGACATAATTGTCTTCTTTGTAAAAGTTAATTTGATAGATCATTTAAAATTTCTTTATAAAATACCATAACGGTAACGATCATTGGGCGTAATAAATGCTAAAAAGTTGATATAATTATCTTCTTTGTAAAAGATAATTTAATAGATCACTTGAAATTTCTTTATTAAAAGATCACAACAGTAACAATCATTGAGCCTAAGAAATGCTAAAAAAGTTGACATAATTATTTTCTTTGTAAAAGATAATTTAATAGATAATTTAAAATTTCTTTACAAAAGATCATAATGGCAACGATCATTGGGCCTGATAAATGCTAATAAGTTTGAAAAAATTATCTTCTTTGTGAACGAAAATTCAATAGATCATTTAAAATTTCTTTATAAATGATTATAACGGTAACAATCATTGGGCCTAATAAATGGTAAAAAATTAAATTAATTATTTTTTTTGTGAAAGATAATTTAATAGATCATTTAAAATTTCTTTATAAAAGATCATAACGGTAACAATCATTGCTCCCAATAAATGCTAAAAAAGTTGACATAATTATCTTCTTTGTAAAAGATAATTTAATAGATCATTTAAAATTTCTTTATAAAAGATTATAACGGTAACGATCATTAGGCCTAATAAATGCTCAAAAAGTTGACATAATTATCTTCATTGTAAAAGATAATTTAACAGATAATTTAAAATTTCTTTATAAAACATCATAACGGTAATAATCATTGGGCCTATAAAAAGCTAAAGAAGTTGACATAATTGTCTTCTTTGTAAAAGTTAATTTGATAGATCATTTAAAATTTCTATATAAAATATCATAACGGTAACGATCATTGGGCCTAATAAATGCTAAAAAGGTTGATATAATTATTTTTTTTGTAAAAGATAATTTAATAGATCATTTGAAATTTCGGTATTAAAAGATCACAACGGTAACAATAATTGAGCCTAAGAAATGCTAAAAAAGTTGACATAATTATTTTCTTTGTAAAAGGTAATTTAATAGATCATCTAAAATTTCTTTACAAAAGATCATAATGGCAACGATCATTGGGCCTAATAAATGCTAATAAGTTTGAAAAAATTATCTTCTTTGTAAAAGAAAATTCGATAGATCATTCAAGATTTCTTTATAAATGATCATAACGGTAACGATCATTGGGCCTAATAAATGCTAAAAAAGTTCACAGAATTATCTTCTTTGTAGAAGATAATTTACTAGATAATTTACAATTTCTTTATAAAAGATCATAACGGTAACGATTATTGGGCCTAAAAAATGCTAAAAAAGATAACATAATTATCTTCATTTAAAAGATAATTTAATAGATTATTTAAAATTTCTTTATAAAAGATCATAACGGTAACAATCATTAGGCTAATAAATGCTAAAAAAGTTGACATAATTATCTTCTTTGTAAAAGATAATTTAATAGATAATTTAAAATTTTTTTATAAAAGATCATAACGGTAACAATCATTGGGCCTGATAAATGCTAAAAAAGTTGACATGATTATCTTCTTTGTAAAAGATAATTTAATAGATCATTTAAAATTTCTTTATAAAAGATCATAATGGTAACAATCATTAGCCCTAATAAATGCTCAAAAAGTTGACATAATTATCTTCATTGTCAAAGATAATTTAATAGATGATTTAAAATTTCTTTATAAAAGACCATAACGGTAACAATCGTTGGGCCTAATAAATCCTAAAAAAGTGACATAATTATCTTCTTTGTAAAAGATAACTTGATAGATCCTTTGAAATTTCTTTATAAGAGATCATAATGGTAACAATCATTGGCCTAATAAATGCTAATAAATTTGAAATAATTATCTTTCTTGTAAAGGATAATTTAATAGAATATTTAAAATTTCCTTATAAAAAATCAAAACAATAACGATCATTGGGCCTAATAAATGCTAAAAAAGTTCACATAATTATCTTCTTTGTAAAAGATAATTTAATAGATAATTTAAAATTTCTTTATAAAACATCATAACGGTAATAATCATTGGGCCTATAAAATGCTAAAGAAGTTGACATAATTGTCTTCTTTGTAAAAGTTAATTTGATAGATCATTTAAAATTTCTTTATAAAATACCATAACGGTAACGATCATTGGGCGTAATAAATGCTAAAAACTTGATATAATTATCTTCTTTGTAAAAGATAATTTAATAGATCATTTGAAATTTCTTTATTAAAAGATCACAACAGTAACAATCATTGAGCCTAAGAAATGCTAAAAAAGTTGACATAATTATTTTCTCTGTAAAAGATAATTTAATAGATCATTTAAAATTTCTTTACAAAAGATCATAATGGCAACGATCATTGGGCCTGATAAATGCTAATAAGTTTGAAAAAATTATCTTCTTTGTGAACGAAAATTCAATAGATCATTTAAAATTTCTTTATAAATGATTATAACGATAACAATCATTGGGCCTAATAAATGGTAAAAAATTAAATTAATTATTTTTTTTGTGAAAGATAATTTAATAGATCATTTAAAATTTCTTTATAAAAGATCATAACGGTAACAATCATTGCTCCCAATAAATGCTAAAAAAGTTGACATAATTATCTTCTTTGTAAAAGATAATTTAATAGATCATTTAAAATTTCTTTATAAAAGATCATAACGGTAACGATCATTAGGCCTAATAAATGCTCAAAAAGTTGACATAATTATCTTCATTGTAAAAGATAATTTAACAGATAATTTAAAATTTCTTTATAAGACATCATAACGGTAATAATCATTGGGCCTATAAAATGCTAAAGAAGTTGACATAATTGTCTTCTTTGTAAAAGTTAATTTGATAGATCATTTAAAATTTCTTTATAAAATATCATAACGGTAACGATCATTGGGCGTAATAAATGCTAAAAAAGGTTGATATAATTATTTTTTTTGTAAAAGATAATTTAATAGATCATTTGAAATTTCGGTATTAAAAGATCACAACGGTAACAATAATTGAGCCTAAGAAATGCTAAAAAAGTTGACATAATTATTTTCTTTGTAAAAGAAAATTGGATAGATCATTTAAGATTTCTTTATAAATGATCATAACGGTAACGATCATTGGGCCTAAGAAATTCTAAAAAAGTTCACAGAATTATCTTCTTTGTAGAAGATAATTTACTAGATAATTTAAAATTTCTTTATAAAAGATCATAACGGTAACGATTATTGGGCCTAATAAATGCTAAAAAAGATAATATAATTATCTTCATTTAAAAGATAATTTAATATATTATTTAAAATTTCTTTATAAAAGATCATAACGGTAACAATCATTGGGCTAATAAATGCTAAAAAAGTTGACAGAATTATCTTCTTTGTAAAAGATAATTTAATAGATCATTTAAAATTTCCTTATAAAAGATCATAACAGTAACAATCATTGGGCCTGATAAATGCTAAAAAAGTTGACATGATTATCTTCTTTGTAAAAGATAATTTAATAGATCATTTAAAATTTCTTTATAAAAGATCATAATGGTAACAATCATTAGCCCTAATAAATGCTCAAAAAGTTGACATAATTATCTTCATTGTCAAAGATAATTTAATAGATCATTTTAAATTTCTTTATAAAATATCATAACGGTAACAATTTGGTCCCAATAAATGCTAAAAAAGTTGACATAATTATTTTATTTGTAAAATATAATTTAATAGATCATTTAAAATTTCTTTACAAAAGATCATAATGGCAATGATCATTGGGCCTGATAAATGCTAATAAGTTTGAAAAAATTATCTTCTTTGTGATCGAAAATTCAATAGATCATTTAAAATTTATTTATAAATGATCATAACGGTAACGATCATTGGACCTAATAAATGGTAAAAAATTAAATTAATTATTTTTTTTGTGAAAGATAATTTTATAGATCATTTAAAATTTCTTTATAAAAGATCATAACGGTAACAATCATTGGTCCTAATAAATGCTAAAAAGGTTGACATAGTTATCTTCTTTGTAAAAGATAATTTAATAGATCATTTAAAATTTCTTTATAAAAGATCATAATGGTAACGATCATTAGGCCTAATAAATGCTCAAAAAGTTTACATAATTATCTTCATTGTAAAAGATAATTTGATAGATCATTTAAAATTTCTTTATAAAATATCATAATGGTAACAATCATTGGGTCTAATAAATGCTAAAAAAGTTAACATAATTATCTTCTTTGTAAAAGATAATTTAATAGACCATTTAAAATTTATTTACAAAAGATCTTAACGGTAACGATCATTGGGCCTAATAAATGCTAAAAAAGATAACATAATTATCTTCATTGTAAAAGATAATTTAATAGATTATTTAAAATTTCTTTATAAAAGATCATAATGGTAACGATCATTGGGCCTAATATATGCTAAAAAAGTTGACATAATTATTTTCTTTGTAAAAGATAATTTAATAGATCATTTAAAATTTCTTTATAAAAGATCATAATGGTAACGATCATTGGGCCTAATAAATCCTAAAAAAGTTGACATAATTATCTTCTTTGTAAACGATAACTTGATAGATCCTTTAAAATTTCTTTATAAAAGATCATAACGGTAACAATCATTGGCCTAATAAATGCTAATAAATTTGAAATAATTATCTTTCTTGTAAAGGATAATTTAATAGAATATTTAAAATTTCTTTATAAAAAATCAAAACAATAACGATCATTGGGCCTAATAAATGCTAAAAAAGTTGACATAATTATCTTCTTTGTAAAAGATAATTTAATAGATCATTTAAAATTTCTTTATAAAAGATTATAACGGTAACGCTCACTGGGCCTAATAAATGCTAACAAAGTTGACATAATTTCTTCTTTGTAAAAGATAATTTAATAGATAATTTAAAATTTCTTTATAAAACATCATAACGGTAATAATCATTGGGCCTATAAAATGCTAAAGAAGTTGACATAATTGTCTTCTTTGTAAAATTTAATTTGATAGATCATTTAAAATTTCTTTATAAAATATCATAACGGTAACGATCATTGGGCGTAATAAATGCTAAAAAGTTGATATAATTATCTTCTTTGTAAAAGATAACTTAATGGATCATTTAAAATTTCTTTATTAAAAGATCAAAACGGTAACAATCATTGAGCCTAAGAAATGCTAAAAAAGTTGACGTAATTATTTTCTTTGTAAAAGATAATTTAATAGATCATTTAAAATTTCTTTACAAACAATCATAATGGCAACAATCATTGGGCCTAATAAATGCTAATAAGTTTGAAAAAATTATCTTCTTTGGGAACGAAAATTCAATAGATCATTTAAAATTTCTTTATAAATGATCATAACGGTAACGATCATTGGACCTAATAAACGGTAAAAAATTAAATTAATTATTTTTTTTGTGAAAGATAATTTTATAGATCATTTAAAATTTCTTTATAAAAGATCATAACGGTATCAATCATTGGTCCTAATAAATGCTAAAAAAGTTGACATAGTTATCTTCTTTGTAAAAGATAATTTAATAGATCATTTAAAATTTCTTTATAAAAGATCATAATGGTAACGATCATTAGGCCTAATAAATGCTCAAAAAGTTTACATAATTATCTTCATTGTAAAAGATAATTTGATAGATCATTTAAAATTTATTTATAAAATATCATAATGGTAACAATCATTGGGTCTAATAAATGCTAAAAAAGTTAACATAATTATCTTCTTTGTAAAAGATAATTTAATAGATCATTTAAAATTTATTTACAAAAGATCTTAACGGTAACGATCATTGGGCCTAATAAATGCTAAAAAAGATAACATAATTATCTTCGTTGTAAAAGATAATTTAATAGATTATTTAAAATTTCTTTATAAAAGATCATAATGGTAACGATCATTGGGCCTAATATATCCTAAAAAAGTTGACATAATTATCTTCTTTGTAAAAGATAATTTAATAGATCATTTAAAATTTCTTTATAAAAGATCATAATGGTAACGATCATTGGGGCTAATAAATCCTAAAAAAGTTGACATAATTATCTTCTTTGTAAACGATAACTTGATAGATCCTTTAAAATTTCTTTATAAAAGATCATAACGGTAACAATCATTGGCCTAATAAATGCTAATAAATTTGAAATAATTATCTTTCTTGTAAAGGATAATTTAATAGAATATTTAAAATTTCTTTATAAAAAATCAAAACAATAACGATCATTGGGCCTAATAAATGCTAAAAAAGTTGACATAATTATCTTCTTTGTAAAAGATAATTTAATAGATCATTTAAAATTTCTTTATAAAAGATTATAACGGTAACGATCACTGGGCCTAATAAATGCTAACAAAGTTGACATAATTTCTTCTTTGTAAAAGATAATTTAATAGATAATTTAAAATTTCTTTATAAAACATCATAACGGTAATAATCATTGGGCCTATAAAATGCTAAAGAAGTTGACATAATTGTCTTCTTTGTAAAAGTTAATTTGATAGATAATTTAAAATTTCTTTATAAAATATCATAACGGTAACGATCATTGGGCGTAATAAATGCTAAAAAGTTGATATAATTATCTTCTTTGTAAAAGATAACTTAATGGATCATTTAAAATTTCTTTATTAAAAGATCACAACGGTAACAATCATTGAGCCTAAGAAATGCTAAAAAAGTTGACGTAATTATTTTCTTTGTAAAAGATAATTTAATAGATCATTTAAAATTTCTTTACAAACGATCATAATGGCAACAATCATTGGGCCTAATAAATGCTAATAAGTTTGAAAAAATTAACTTCTTTGGGAACGAAAAATTCAATAGATCATTTAAAATTTCTTTATAAATGATCATAACGGTAACGATCATTGGACCTAATAAACGGTAAAAAATTAAATTAATTATTTTTTTTGTGAAAGATAATTTTATAGATCATTTAAAATTTCTTTATAAAAGATCATAACAGTATCAATCATTGGTCCTAATAAATGCTAAAAAAGTTGACATAGTTATCTTCTTTGTAAAAGATAATTTAATAGATCATTTAAAATTTCTTTATAAAAGATCATAATGGTAACGATCATTAGGCCTAATAAATGCTCAAAAAGTTTACATAATTATCTTCATTGTAAAAGATAATTTGATAGATCATTTAAAATTTATTTATAAAATATCATAATGGTAACAATCATTGGGTCTAATAAATGCTAAAAAAGTTAACATAATTATCTTCTTTGTAAAAGATAATTTAATAGATCATTTAAAATTTATTTACAAAAGATCTTAACGGTAACGATCATTGGGCCTAATAATTGCTAAAAAAGATAACATAATTATCTTCATTGTAAAAGATAATTTAATAGATTATTTAAAATTTCTTTATAAAAGATCATAATGGTAACGATCATTGGGCCTAATATATCCTAAAAAAGTTGACATAATTATCTTCTTTGTAAAAGATAATTTAATAGATCATTTAAAATTTCTTCATAAAAGATCATAATGGTAACGATCATTGGGAATAATAAATCCTAAAAAAGTTGACATAATTATCTTCTTTGTAAACGATAACTTGATAGATCCTTTAAAATTTCTTTATAAAAGATCATAATGGTAACAACCATTGGCCTAATAAATGCTAATAAATTTGAAATAATTATCTTTCTTGTAAAGGATAATTTAATAGAATATTTAAAATTTCTTTATAAAAAATCAAAACAATAACGATCATTGGGCCTAATAAATGCTAAAAAAGTTCACATAATTATCTTCTTTGTAAAAGATAATTTAATAGATAATTTAAAATTTCTTTATAAAATATCATAACGGTAATAATCATTGGGCCTATAAAATGCTAAAGAAGTTGACATAATTGTCTTCTTTGTAAAAGTTAATTTGATAGATCATTTAAAATTTCTTTATAAAAGATCATAACAGTAACAATCATTGGTCCTAATAAATGCTAAAAAAGTTGACATAGTTATCTTCTTTGTAAAAGATAATTTAATAGATCATTTAAAATTTCTTTATAAAAGATCATAATCGTAACGATCATTAGGCCTAATAAATGCTCAAAAAGTTTACATAATTATCTTCATTGTAAAAGATAATTTGATAGATCATTTAAAATTTCTTTACAAACGATCATAATGGCAACAATCATTGGGCCTAATAAATGCTAATAAGTTTGAAAAAATTATCTTCTTTGGGAACGAAAATTCAATAGATCATTTAAAATTTCTTTATAAATGATCATAACGGTAACGATCATTGGACCTAATAAACGGTAAAAAATTAAATTAATTATTTTTTTTGTGAAAGATAATTTTATAGATCATTTAAAATTTCTTTATAAAAGATCATAACGGTATCAATCATTGGTCCTAATAAATGCTAAAAAAGTTGACATAGTTATCTTCTTTGTAAAAGATAATTTAATAGATCATTTAAAATTTCTTTATAAAAGATCATAATGGTAACGATCATTAGGCCTAATAAATGCTCAAAAAGTTTACATAATTATCTTCATTGTAAAAGATAATTTGATAGATCATTTAAAATTTCTTTATAAAATATCATAATGGTAACAATCATTGGGTCTAATAAATGCTAAAAAAGTTAACATAATTATCTTCTTTGTAAAAGATAATTTAATAGATCATTTAAAATTTATTTACAAAAGATCTTAACGGTAACGATCATTGGGCCTAATAAATGCTAAAAAAGATAACATAATTATCTTCGTTGTAAAAGATAATTTAATAGATTATTTAAAATTTGTTTATAAAAGATCATAATGGTAACGATCATTGGGCCTAATATATCCTAAAAAAGTTGACATAATTATCTTCTTTGTAAAAGATAATTTAATAGATCATTTAAAATTTCTTTATAAAAGATCATAATGGTAACGATCATTGGGCCTAATAAATCCTAAAAAAGTTGACATAATTATCTTCTTTGTAAACGATAACTTGATAGATCCTTTAAAATTTCTTTATAAAAGATCATAACGGTAACAATCATTGGCCTAATAAATGCTAATAAATTTGAAATAATTATCTTTCTTGTAAAGGATAATTTAATAGAATATTTAAAATTTCTTTATAAAAAATCAAAACAATAACGATCATTGGGCCTAATAAATGCTAAAAAAGTTGACATAATTATCTTCTTTGTAAAAGATAATTTAATAGATCATTTAAAATTTCTTTATAAAAGATTATAACGGTAACGATCACTGGGCCTAATAAATGCTAACAAATTTGACATAATTTCTTCTTTGTAAAAGATAATTTAATAGATAATTTAAAATTTCTTTATAAAACATCATAACGGTAATAATCATTGGGCTTATAAAATGCTAAAGAAGTTGACATAATTGTCTTCTTTGTAAAAGTTAATTTGATAGATCATTTAAAATTTCTTTATAAAATATCATAACGGTAACGATCATTGGGCGTAATAAATGCTAAAAAGTTGATATAATTATCTTCTTTGTAAAAGATAACTTAATGGATCATTTAAAATTTCTTTATTAAAAGATCACAACGGTAACAATCATTGAGCCTAAGAAATGCTAAAAAAGTTGACGTAATTATTTTCTTTGTAAAAGATAATTTAATAGATCATTTAAAATTTCTTTACAAACGATCATAATGGCAACAATCATTGGGCCTAATAAATGCTAATAAGTTTGAAAAAATTATCTTCTTTGGGAACGAAAATTCAATAGATCATTTAAAATTTCTTTATAAATGATCATAACGGTAACGATCATTGGACCTAATAAACGGTAAAAAATTAAATTAATTATTTTTTTTGTGAAAGATAATTTTATAGATCATTTAAAATTTCTTTATAAAAGATCATAACGGTATCAATCATTGGTCCTAATAAATGCTAAAAAAGTTGACATAGTTATCTTCTTTGTAAAAGATAATTTAATAGATCATTTAAAATTTCTTTATAAAAGATCATAATGGTAACGATCATTAGGCCTAATAAATGCTCAAAAAGTTTACATAATTATCTTCATTGTAAAAGATAATTTGATAGATCATTTAAAATTTATTTATAAAATATCATAATGGTAACAATCATTGGGTCTAATAAATGCTAAAAAAGTTAACATAATTATCTTCTTTGTAAAAGATAATTTAATAGATCATTTAAAATTTATTTACAAAAGATCTTAACGGTAACGATCATTGGGCCTAATAAATGCTAAAAAAGATAACATAATTATCTTCATTGTAAAAGATAATTTAATAGATTATTTAAAATTTCTTTATAAAAGATCATAATGGTAACGATCATTGGGCCTAATATATCCTAAAAAAGTTGACATAATTATCTTCTTTGTAAAAGATAATTTAATAGATCATTTAAAATTTCTTCATAAAAGATCATAATGGTAACGATCATTGGGCCTAATAAATCCTAAAAAAGTTGACATAATTATCTTCTTTGTAAACGATAACTTGATAGATCCTTTAAAATTTCTTTATAAAAGATCATAACGGTAACAACCATTGGCCTAATAAATGCTAATAAATTTGAAATAATTATCTTTCTTGTAAAGGATAATTTAATAGAATATTTAAAATTTCTTTATAAAAAATCAAAACAATAACGATCATTGGGCCTAATAAATGCTAAAAAAGTTGACATAATTATCTTCTTTGTAAAAGATAATTTAATGGATCATTTAAAATTTCTTTATAAAAGATTATAACGGTAACGATCACTGGGCCTTATAAATGCTGACAAAGTTGACATAATTTCTTCTTTGTAAAAGATAATTTAATAGATAATTTAAATTTTCTTTATAAAACATCATAACGGTAATAATCATTGGGCCTATAAAATGCTAAAGAAGTTCACATAATTGTCTTCTTTGTAAAAGTTAATTTGATAGATCATTTAAAATTTCTTTATAAAATATCATAACGGTAACGATCATTGGGCGTAATAAATGCTAAAAAGTTGATATAATTATCTTCTTTGTAAAAGATAATTTAATAGATCATTTGAAATTTCTTTATTAAAAGATCACAACGGTAACAATCATTGAGCCTAAGAAATGTTAAAAAAGTTGACATAATTATTTTCTTTGTAAAATATAATTTAATAGATCATTTAAAATTTCTTTACAAAAGATCATAATGGCAATGATCATTGGGCCTGATAAATGCTAATAAGTTTGAAAAAATTATCTTCTTTGTGATCGAAAATTCAATAGATCATTTAAAATTTCTTTATAAATAATCATAATGGTAACGATCATTGGACCTAATAAATGGTAAAAAAGTAAATTAATTATTTTTTTTGTGAAAGATAATTTAATAGATCATTTAAAATTTCTTTATAAAAGATCATAACGGTAACAATCATTGGTCCTAATAAATGCTAAAAAAGTTGACATAGTTATCTTCTTTGTAAAAGATAATTTAATAGATCATTTAAAATTTCTTTATAAAAGATCATAATGGTAACGATCATTAGGCCTAATAAATGCCCAAAAAGTTTACATAATTGTCTTCAGTGTAAAAGATAATTTGATAGATCATTTAAAATTTCTTTATAAAATATCATAATGGTAACAATCATTAGGTCTAATAAATGCTAAAAAAGTTGACATAATTATCTTCTTTGTAAAAGATAATTTAATAGATCATTTAAAATTTATTTACAAAAGATATTAACGGTAACCATCATTGGGCCTAATAAATGCTAAAAAAGATAACATAATTATCTTCATTGTAAAAGATAATGTAATAGATTATTTAAAATTTCTTTATAAAAGATCATAATCGTAACGATAATTGGGCTAATAAATCCTAAAAAAGTTGACATAATTATCGTCTTTGTAAACGATAACTTGATAGATCCTTTAAAATTTCTTTATAAAAGATCATAACGGTAACAATCATTGGCCTAATAAATGCTAATAAATTTGAAATAATTATCTTTCTTGTAAAGGATAATTTAATAGAATATTTAAAATTTCTTTATAAAAAATCAAAACAATAACGATCATTGGGCCTAATAAATGCTAAAAAAGTTGACATAATTATCTTCTTTGTAAAAGATAATTTAATAGATCATTTAAAATTTCTTTATAAAAGATTATAACGGTAACGCTCACTGGGCCTAATAAATGCTAACAAAGTTGACATAATTTCTTCTTTGTAAAAGATAATTTAATAGATAATTTAAAATTCTTTATAAAACATCATAACGGTAATAATCATTGGGCCTATAAAATGCTAAAGAAGTTGACATAATTGTCTTCTTTGTAAAAGTTAATTTGATAGATCATTTAAAATTTCTTTATAAAATATCATAACGGTAACGATCATTGGGCGTAATAAATGCTAAAAAGTTGATATAATTATCTTCTTTGTAAAAGATAACTTAATGGATCATTTAAAATTTCTTTATTAAAAGATCAAAATGGTAACAATCATTGAGCCTAAGAAATGCTAAAAAAGTTAACGTAATTATTTTCTTTGTAAAAGATAATTTAATAGATCATTTAAAATTTCTTTACAAACGATCATAATGGCAACAATCATTGGGCCTAATAAATGCTAATAAGTTTGAAAAAATTATCTTCTTTGGGAACGAAAATTCAATAGATCATTTAAAATTTCTTTATAAATGATCATAACGGTAACGATCATTGGACCTAATAAACGGTAAAAAATTAAATTAATTATTTTTTTTGTGAAAGATAATTTTATAGATCATTTAAAATTTCTTTATAAAAGATCATAACGGTATCAATCATTGGTCCTAATAAATGCTAAAAAAGTTGACATAGTTATCTTCTTTGTAAAAGATAATTTAATAGATCATTTAAAATTTCTTTATAAAAGATCATAATGGTAACGATCATTAGGCCTAATAAATGCTCAAAAAGTTTACATAATTATCTTCATTGTAAAAGATAATTTGATAGATCATTTAAAATTTATTTATAAAATATCATAATGGTAACAATCATTGGGTCTAATAAATGCTAAAAAAGTTAACATAATTATCTTCTTTGTAAAAGATAATTTAATAGATCATTTAAAATTTATTTACAAAAGATCTTAACGGTAACGATCATTGGGCCTAATAAATGCTAAAAAAGATAACATAATTATCTTCGTTGTAAAAGATAATTTAATAGATTATTTAAAATTTCTTTATAAAAGATCATAATGGTAACGATCATTGGGCCTAATATATCCTAAAAAAGTTGACATAATTATCTTCTTTGTAAAAGATAATTTAATAGATCATTTAAAATTTCTTTATAAAAGATCATAATGGTAACGATCATTGGGGCTAATAAATCCTAAAAAAGTTGACATAATTATCTTCTTTGTAAACGATAACTTGATAGATCCTTTAAAATTTCTTTATAAAAGATCATAACGGTAACAATCATTGGCCTAATAAATGCTAATAAATTTGAAATAATTATCTTTCTTGTAAAGGATAATTTAATAGAATATTTAAAATTTCTTTATAAAAAATCAAAACAATAACGATCATTGGGCCTAATAAATGCTAAAAAAGTTGACATAATTATCTTCTTTGTAAAAGATAATTTAATAGATCATTTAAAATTTCTTTATAAAAGATTATAACGGTAACGATCACTGGGCCTAATAAATGCTAACAAAGTTGACATAATTTCTTCTTTGTAAAAGATAATTTAATAGATAATTTAAAATTTCTTTATAAAACATCATAACGGTAATAATCATTGGGCCTATAAAATGCTAAAGAAGTTGACATAATTGTCTTCTTTGTAAAAGTTAATTTGATAGATCATTTAAAATTTGTTTATAAAATATCATAACGGTAACGATCATTGGGCGTAATAAATGCTAAAAAGTTGATATAATTATCTTCTTTGTAAAAGATAACTTAATGGATCATTTAAAATTTCTTTATTAAAAGATCACAACGGTAACAATCATTGAGCCTAAGAAATGCTAAAAAAGTTGACGTAATTATTTTCTTAGTAAAAGATAATTTAATAGATCATTTAAAATTTCTTTACAAACGATCATAATGGCAACAATCATTGGGCCTAATAAATGCTAATAAGTTTGAAAAAATTAACTTCTTTGGGAACGAAAATTCAATAGATCATTTAAAATTTCTTTATAAATGATCATAACGGTAACGATCATTGGACCTAATAAACGGTAAAAAATTAAATTAATTATTTTTTTTGTGAAAGATAATTTTATAGATCATTTAAAATTTCTTTATAAAAGATCATAACGGTATCAATCATTGGTCCTAATAAATGCTAAAAAAGTTGACATAGTTATCTTCTTTGTAAAAGATAATTTAATAGATCATTTAAAATTTCTTTATAAAAGATCATAATGGTAACGATCATTAGGCCTAATAAATGCTCAAAAAGTTTACATAATTATCTTCATTGTAAAAGATAATTTGATAGATCATTTAAAATTTATTTATAAAATATCATAATGGTAACAATCATTGGGTCTAATAAATGCTAAAAAAGTTAACATAATTATCTTCTTTGTAAAAGATAATTTAATAGATCATTTAAAATTTATTTACAAAAGATCTTAACGGTAACGATCATTGGGCCTAATAATTGCTAAAAAAGATAACATAATTATCTTCATTGTAAAAGATAATTTAATAGATTATTTAAAATTTCTTTATAAAAGATCATAATGGTAACGATCATTGGGCCTAATATATCCTAAAAAAGTTGACATAATTATCTTCTTTGTAAAAGATAATTTAATAGATCATTTAAAATTTCTTCATAAAAGATCATAATGGTAACGATCATTGGGAATAATAAATCCTAAAAAAGTTGACATAATTATCTTCTTTGTAAACGATAACTTGATAGATCCTTTAAAATTTCTTTATAAAAGATCATAACGGTAACAACCATTGGCCTAATAAATGCTAATAAATTTGAAATAATTATCTTTCTTGTAAAGGATAATTTAATAGAATATTTAAAATTTCTTTATAAAAAATCAAAACAATAACGATCATTGGGCCTAATAAATGCTAAAAAAGTTCACATAATTATCTTCTTTGTAAAAGATAATTTAATAGATAATTTAAAATTTCTTTATAAAATATCATAACGGTAATAATCATTGGGCCTATAAAATGCTAAAGAAGTTGACATAATTGTCTTCTTTGTAAAAGTTAATTTGATAGATCATTTAAAATTTCTTTATAAAAGATCATAACAGTAACAATCATTGGTCCTAATAAATGCTAAAAAAGTTGACATAGTTATCTTCTTTGTAAAAGATAATTTAATAGATCATTTAAAATTTCTTTATAAAAGATCATAATGGTAACGATCATTAGGCCTAATAAATGCTCAAAAAGTTTACATAATTATCTTCATTGTAAAAGATAATTTGATAGATCATTTAAAATTTCTTTACAAACGATCATAATGGCAACAATCATTGGGCCTAATAAATGCTAATAAGTTTGAAAAAATTATCTTCTTTGGGAACGAAAATTCAATAGATCATTTAAAATTTCTTTATAAATGATCATAACGGTAACGATCATTGGACCTAATAAACGGTAAAAAATTAAATTAATTATTTTTTTTGTGAAAGATAATTTTATAGATCATTTAAAATTTCTTTATAAAAGATCATAACGGTATCAATCATTGGTCCTAATAAATGCTAAAAAAGTTGACATAGTTATCTTCTTTGTAAAAGATAATTTAATAGATCATTTAAAATTTCTTTATAAAAGATCATAATGGTAACGATCATTAGGCCTAATAAATGCTCAAAAAGTTTACATAATTATCTTCATTGTAAAAGATAATTTGATAGATCATTTAAAATTTCTTTATAAAATATCATAATGGTAACAATCATTGGGTCTAATAAATGCTAAAAAAGTTAACATAATTATCTTCTTTGTAAAAGATAATTTAATAGATCATTTAAAATTTATTTACAAAAGATCTTAACGGTAACGATCATTGGGCCTAATAATTGCTAAAAAAGATAACATAATTATCTTCATTGTAAAAGATAATTTAATAGATTATTTAAAATTTCTTTATAAAAGATCATAATGGTAACGATCATTGGGCCTAATATATCCTAAAAAAGTTGACATAATTATCTTCTTTGTAAAAGATAATTTAATAGATCATTTAAAATTTCTTCATAAAAGATCATAATGGTAACGATCATTGGGAATAATAAATCCTAAAAAAGTTGACATAATTATCTTCTTTGTAAACGATAACTTGATAGATCCTTTAAAATTTCTTTATAAAAGATCATAACGGTAACAACCATTGGCCTAATAAATGCTAATAAATTTGAAATAATTATCTTTCTTGTAAAGGATAATTTAATAGAATATTTAAAATTTCTTTATAAAAAATCAAAACAATAACGATCATTGGGCCTAATAAATGCTAAAAAAGTTCACATAATTATCTTCTTTGTAAAAGATAATTTAATAGATAATTTAAAATTTCTTTATAAAATATCATAACGGTAATAATCATTGGGCCTATAAAATGCTAAAGAAGTTGACATAATTGTCTTCTTTGTAAAAGTTAATTTGATAGATCATTTAAAATTTCTTTATAAAAGATCATAACAGTAACAATCATTGGTCCTAATAAATGCTAAAAAAGTTGACATAGTTATCTTCTTTGTAAAAGATAATTTAATAGATCATTTAAAATTTCTTTATAAAAGATCATAATGGTAACGATCATTAGGCCTAATAAATGCTCAAAAAGTTTACATAATTATCTTCATTGTAAAAGATAATTTGATAGATCATTTAAAATTTCTTTACAAACGATCATAATGGCAACAATCATTGGGCCTAATAAATGCTAATAAGTTTGAAAAAATTATCTTCTTTGGGAACGAAAATTCAATAGATCATTTAAAATTTCTTTATAAATGATCATAACGGTAACGATCATTGGACCTAATAAACGGTAAAAAATTAAATTAATTATTTTTTTTGTGAAAGATAATTTTATAGATCATTTAAAATTTCTTTATAAAAGATCATAACGGTATCAATCATTGGTCCTAATAAATGCTAAAAAAGTTGACATAGTTATCTTCTTTGTAAAAGATAATTTAATAGATCATTTAAAATTTCTTTATAAAAGATCATAATGGTAACGATCATTAGGCCTAATAAATGCTCAAAAAGTTTACATAATTATCTTCATTGTAAAAGATAATTTGATAGATCATTTAAAATTTCTTTATAAAATATCATAATGGTAACAATCATTGGGTCTAATAAATGCTAAAAAAGTTAACATAATTATCTTCTTTGTAAAAGATAATTTAATAGATCATTTAAAATTTATTTACAAAAGATCTTAACGGTAACGATCATTGGGCCTAATAAATGCTAAAAAAGATAACATAATTATCTTCGTTGTAAAAGATAATTTAATAGATTATTTAAAATTTCTTTATAAAAGATCATAATGGTAACGATCATTGGGCCTAATATATCCTAAAAAAGTTGACATAATTATCTTCTTTGTAAAAGATAATTTAATAGATCATTTAAAATTTCTTTATAAAAGATCATAATGGTAACGATCATTGGGCCTAATAAATCCTAAAAAAGTTGACATAATTATCTTCTTTGTAAACGATAACTTGATAGATCCTTTAAAATTTCTTTATAAAAGATCATAACGGTAACAATCATTGGCCTAATAAATGCTAATAAATTTGAAATAATTATCTTTCTTGTAAAGGATAATTTAATAGAATATTTAAAATTTCTTTATAAAAAATCAAAACAATAACGATCATTGGGCCTAATAAATGCTAAAAAAGTTGACATAATTATCTTCTTTGTAAAAGATAATTTAATAGATCATTTAAAATTTCTTTATAAAAGATTATAACGGTAACGATCACTGGGCCTAATAAATGCTAACAAATTTGACATAATTTCTTCTTTGTAAAAGATAATTTAATAGATAATTTAAAATTTCTTTATAAAACATCATAACGGTAATAATCATTGGGCCTATAAAATGCTAAAGAAGTTGACATAATTGTCTTCTTTGTAAAAGTTAATTTGATAGATCATTTAAAATTTCTTTATAAAATATCATAACGGTAACGATCATTGGGCGTAATAAATGCTAAAAAGTTGATATAATTATCTTCTTTGTAAAAGATAACTTAATGGATCATTTAAAATTTCTTTATTAAAAGATCACAACGGTAACAATCATTGAGCCTAAGAAATGCTAAAAAAGTTGACGTAATTATTTTGTTTGTAAAAGATAATTTAATAGATCATTTAAAATTTCTTTACAAACGATCATAATGGCAACAATCATTGGGCCTAATAAATGCTAATAAGTTTGAAAAAATTATCTTCTTTGGGAACGAAAATTCAATAGATCATTTAAAATTTCTTTATAAATGATCATAACGGTAACGATCATTGGACCTAATAAACGGTAAAAAATTAAATTAATTATTTTTTTTGTGAAAGATAATTTTATAGATCATTTAAAATTTCTTTATAAAAGATCATAACGGTATCAAACATTGGTCCTAATAAATGCTAAAAAAGTTGACATAGTTATCTTCTTTATAAAAGATAATTTAATAGATCATTTAAAATTTCTTTATAAAAGATCATAATGGTAACGATCATTAGGCCTAATAAATGCTCAAAAAGTTTACATAATTATCTTCATTGTAAAAGATAATTTGATAGATCATTTAAAATTTATTTATAAAATATCATAATGGTAACAATCATTGGGTCTAATAAATGCTAAAAAAGTTAACATAATTATCTTCTTTGTAAAAGATAATTTAATAGATCATTTAAAATTTATTTACAAAAGATCTTAACGGTAACGATCATTGGGCCTAATAAATGCTAAAAAAGATAACATAATTATCTTCATTGTAAAAGATAATTTAATAGATTATTTAAAATTTCTTTATAAAAGATCATAATGGTAACGATCATTGGGCCTAATATATCCTAAAAAAGTTGACATAATTATCTTCTTTGTAAAAGATAATTTAATAGATCATTTAAAATTTCTTCATAAAAGATCATAATGGTAACGATCATTGGGCCTAATAAATCCTAAAAAAGTTGACATAATTATCTTCTTTGTAAACGATAACTTGATAGATCCTTTAAAATTTCTTTATAAAAGATCATAACGGTAACAACCATTGGCCTAATAAATGCTAATAAATTTGAAATAATTATCTTTCTTGTAAAGGATAATTTAATAGAATATTTAAAATTTCTTTATAAAAAATCAAAACAATAACGATCATTGGGCCTAATAAATGCTAAAAAAGTTGACATAATTATCTTCTTTGTAAAAGATAATTTAATGGATCATTTAAAATTTCTTTATAAAAGATTATAACGGTAACGATCACTGGGCCTTATAAATGCTGACAAAGTTGACATAATTTCTTCTTTGTAAAAGATAATTTAATAGATAATTTAAATTTTCTTTATAAAACATCATAACGGTAATAATCATTTGGCCTATAAAATGCTAAAGAAGTTCACATAATTGTCTTCTTTGTAAAAGTTAATTTGATAGATCATTTAAAATTTCTTTATAAAATATCATAACGGTAACGATCATTGGGCGTAATAAATGCTAAAAAGTTGATATAATTATCTTCTTTGTAAAAGATAATTTAATAGATCATTTGAAATTTCTTTATTAAAAGATCACAACGGTAACAATCATTGAGCCTAAGAAATGTTAAAAAAGTTGACATAATTATTTTCTTTGTAAAATATAATTTAATAGATCATTTAAAATTTCTTTACAAAAGATCATAATGGCAATGATCATTGGGCCTGATAAATGCTAATAAGTTTGAAAAAATTATCTTCTTTGTGATCGAAAATTCAATAGATCATTTAAAATTTCTTTATAAATAATCATAATGGTAACGATCATTGGACCTAATAAATGGTAAAAAAGTAAATTAATTATTTTTTTTGTGAAAGATAATTTAATAGATCATTTAAAATTTCTTTATAAAAGATCATAACGGTAACAATCATTGGTCCTAATAAATGCTAAAAAAGTTGACATAGTTATCTTTTTTGTAAAAGATAATTTAATAGATCATTTAAAATTTCTTTATAAAAGATCATAATGGTAACGATCATTAGGCCTAATAAATGCCCAAAAAGTTTACATAATTGTCTTCAGTGTAAAAGATAATTTGATAGATCATTTAAAATTTCTTTATAAAATATCATAATGGTAACAATCATTAGGTCTAATAAATGCTAAAAAAGTTGACATAATTATCTTCTTTGTAAAAGATAATTTAATAGATCATTTAAAATTTATTTACAAAAGATATTAACGGTAACGATCATTGGGCCTAATAAATGCTAAAAAAGATAACATAATTATCTTCATTGTAAAAGATAATGTAATAGATTATTTAAAATTTCTTTATAAAAGATCATAATCGTAACGATAATTGGGCTAATAAATCCTAAAAAAGTTGACATAATTATCGTCTTTGTAAACGATAACTTGATAGATCCTTTAAAATTTCTTTATAAAAGATCATAACGGTAACAATCATTGGCCTAATAAATGCTAATAAATTTGAAATAATTATCTTTCTTGTAAAGGATAATTTAATAGAATATTTAAAATTTCTTTATAAAAAATCAAAACAATAACGATCATTGGGCCTAATAAATGCTAAAAAAGTTGACATAATTATCTTCTTTGTAAAAGATAATTTAATAGATGATTTAAAATTTCTTTATAAAAGATTATAACGGTAACGATCACTGGGCCTAATAAATGCTAACAAAGTTGACATAATTTCTTCTTTGTAAAAGATAATTTAATAGATAATTTAAATTTTCTTTATAAAACATCATAGCGGTAATAATCATTGGGCCTATAAAATGCTAAAGAAGTTGACATAATTGTCTTCTTTGGAAAAGTTAATTTGATAGATCATTTAAAATTTCTTTATAAAATATCATAACGGTAACGATCATTGGGCGTAATAAATGCTAAAAATTTGATAAAATTATCTTCTTTGTAAAAGATAATTTAATAGATCATTTGAAATTTCTTTATTAAAAGATCACAACGGTAACAATCATTGAGCCTAAGAAATGGTAAAAAAGTTGACATAATTATTTTCTTTGTAAAAGATAATTTAATAGATCATTTAAAATTTCTTTACAAAAGATCATAATGGCAACGATCATTGGGCCTAATAAATGCTAATAAGGTTCAAAAAATTATCTTCTTTGTGAACGAAAATTCAATAGATCATTTAAAATTTCTTTATAAATGATCATAACGGTAACGGTCATTGGACCTAATAAATGGTAAAAAATTAAATTAATTATTTTTTTTGTGAAAGATAATTTAATAGACCATTTAAAATTTCTTTATAAAAGATAATAACGGTAACAATCATTGGTCCTAATAAATGCTAAAAAAGTTGACATAGTTAGCTTCTTTGTAAAAGATAATTTAATAGATCATTTAAAATTTCTTTACAAAAGATCATAATGGCAACGATCATTGGGCCTAATAAATGCTAATAAGTTTCAAAAAATTATCTTCTTTGTGAACGAAAATTCAATAGATGATTTAAAATTTCTTTATAAATGATCATAACGGTAACGATCATTGGACCTAATAAATGGTAAAAAATTAAATTAATTATTTTTTTTGTGAAAGATAATTTAATAGATCATTTAAAAATTCTTTATAAAAGATCATGACGGTCACAATCATTGGTCCTAATAAATGCTAAAAAAGTTGACATAGTTATCTTCTTTGTAAAAGATAATTTAATAGATCATTTAAAATTTCTTTATAAAAGATCATAATGGTAACGATCATTAGGCCTAATAAATGCTCAAAAAGTTTACATAATTATCTTCATTGTAAAAGATAATTTAATAGATTATTTAAAATTTCTTTATAAAAGATCATAATGGTAACGATCATTGGGCCTAATATATCCTAAAAAAGTTGACATAATTATCTTCTTTGTAAAAGATAATTTAATAGATCATTTAAAATTTCTTTATAAAAGATCATAATGGTAACGATCATTGGGCCTAATAAATCCTAAAAAAGTTGACATAATTATCTTCTTTGTAAACGATAACTTGATAGATCCTTTAAAATTTCTTTATAAAAGATCATAACGGTAACAATCATTGGCCTAATAAATGCTAATAAATTTGAAATAATTATCTTTCTTGTAAAGGATAATTTAATAGAATATTTAAAATTTCTTTATAAAAAATCAAAACAATAACGATCATTGGGCCTAATAAATGCTAAAAAAGTTGACATAATTATCTTCTTTGTAAAAGATAATTTAATAGATAATTTAAAATTTCTTTATAAAATATCATAACGGTAATAATCATTGGGCCTATAAAATGCTAAAGAAGTTGTCATAATTGTCTTCTTTGTAAAAGTTAATTTGATAGATCATTTAAAATTTCTTTATAAAAGATCATAACGGTAACAATCATTGGGCCTAATAAATGTTAAAAAATTTGACATAATTATCTTCTTTGTAAAAGATAATTTAATAGATCATTTAAAATTTCTTTATAAAAGATCATAATGGTAACGATCATTGGGCCTAATAAATCCTAAAAAAGTTGACATAATTATCTTCTTTGTAAACGATAACTTGATAGATCCTTTAAAATTTCTTTATAAAAGATCATAACGGTAACAATCATTGGCCTAATAAATGCTAATAAATTTGAAATAATTATCTTTCTTGTAAAGGATAATTTAATAGAATATTTAAAATTTCTTTATAAAAAATGAAAACAATAACGATCATTGGGCCTAATAAATGCGAAAAAAGGTAACATAATTATCTTCATTGTAAAAGATAATTTAATAGATCATTTAAAATTTTTTTATAAAAGATTAGAACGGTAACGATCACTGGGCCTAATAAATGCTAACAAAGTTGACATGATTTCTTCTTTGTAAAAGATAATTTAATAGATAATTTAAAATTTCTTTATAAAACATCATAGCGGTAATAATCATTGGGCCTATAAAATGCTAAAGAAGTTGACATAATTGTCTTCTTTGTAAAAGTTAATTTGATAGATCATTTAAAATTTCTTTATAAAATATCATAACGGTAACGATCATTGGGCGTAATAAATGCTAAAAAGTTGATATATTATCTTCTTTGTAAAAGATAATTTAATACATCATTTGAAATTTTTTTATTAAAAGATCACAACTGTAACAATCGTTGAGCCTAAGAAATGCTAAAAAGGTTGACATAATTATTTTCTTTGTAAAAGATAATTGAATAGATCATTTAAAATTTCTTTACAAAAGATCATAATGACAACGATCATTGGGTTTGATAAATGCTAATAAGTTTGAAAAAAATTATCTTCTTTGTGAACGAAAATTCAATAGATCATTTAAAATTTCTTTATAAATGATCATAACGATAACGATCATCCGACCTAATAAATGGTAAAAAATTAAATTAATTATTTTTTTCTGAAAGATAATTTAATAGATCATTTAAAATTTCTTTATAAAAGATCATAACGGTAACAATCATTGGTCCTAATAAATGCTAAAAAAGTTGACATAGTTATCTTCCTTGTAAAAGATAATTTAATAGATCATTTAAAATTTCTTTATAAAAGATCATAATGGTAACGATCATTAGGCCTAATAAATGCTCAAAAAGTTTACATAATTATCTACTTTTTAAAAGATAATTTAATAGATCATTTAAAATTTCCTTATAGAAGATCATAACGGTAACGATTGTTGGGCCTAATAAATGCTAAAAAAGTTGATATAATTATGTTCTATAATTTAATAGATCATTTAAAATTTCTTTATAATAGATCATAAAGTTAATGATCATCGAGCCTAAAAAATGCTAAAAAAGTTGATATAATTATGTTCTTTGTAAAAGATAATTTGATAGATCATTTAAAATTTCTTTATAAAAGATCATAACGGTAACAATCGTTGGGCCTAATATATGCTAATAAATTTTAAATAATTATCTTCGTTGTGAAAGATAATTTAATAGATCATTTCAAATTTATTTATAAAAGATGACAACGGTAACGATCATTGGGCCTAACAAATGCTAAAAAAGTTGACATAAGTATCTTCCTGGTAAGAGATAATTTAATAGATCATTTAAAATTTCTTTATAAAAGATCATAACGGTAACAATCATTGGGCCTAATAAATGCTAACAAAGTTGACATAATTATCTTCTTTGTAAAAGATAATTTAATAGATCATTTAAGATTTCTTTAAAAGAGATCATAATGGTAACGATCATTGGGTCAAACAAATGCTAAAAAAGTTCATATAATTATCTTCTTTGTAGAAGATAATTTAATAGATCATTTAAAATTTCTTTATAATAGATCATAACGATAACAATTATTAGGCCTAATAAATGCTAAAAGAATTGATATAATTATCTTCTTTGTAAAAGATAATTTAATATATCATTTAAATTTTCTTTATAATAGATCATAAGGGTAACAATTACTGGGCCTAATAAACGCTAAAAAAGTTGACATAATTATCGTCTATGTAAAAGATAATTTAATAGATCATTTAAAATTTTTTTATTAAAAGATCATAACGGTAACAATCATTGAGCCTAATAAATCCAAAAAAAGTTCACATAATTATCTACTTTGTAAAAGATAATTTAATAGATCATTTAAAATTTAGTTAAAATAGATCATAACGGTAACAATCATTAGAGCCTAATAAATGCTAAAAAAGTTGACATAATTATCTTCTTTGTAAAAGATAATTTAATAGATCATTTAAAATTTCTTTAAACGAGATCATAATGGTAACGATCATTGGGCCTAATAAATGCTAAAAAAGTTGACATAGTTATCTTCTTTATAAAAGAAAATTTAATAGATCATTCAAGATTTCTTTATAAAAGATCATAACGGTAACAATCATTGAGCCTTATAAATGCTAAAAAAGTTGATATAATTATCTTCTTTGTAAAAGATAATTTAATAGATCATTTAAAATTTCTTTATAAAAGATCATAAAGGTAATGATCATTAGGCATAATAAATGCTAAAAAAGTTGACATAATTATCTTCTTTGTAAAAGATAATTTAAATCATTATTTAAAATTTTTTTATTACAAGATCATAACGGTAACAATCATTGGGCATAATAAAAGCTAAAAAAGTTCACATAATTATCTTCTTTGTAAAGAATAATTTAATAGATCATTCAAAATTTATTTGTAATAGATCATAAGGGTAACGATAATTGGGCCTAATAAATACTAAAAAAGTTGACATAATTATATTCCCTGTAAAAGATAATTTAATAGATAATTTAAAATTTCTTTATAATAGATCATAACGGGAAAAATTATTGGGCCAAATAAATGCTAAAAGAATTGATATAACTATCTTCTTTGTAAAAGATAATTTAATAGATCATTTCAAATTTATTTATAAAAGATGACAACGGTAACGATCATTGGGCCTAACAAATGCTAAAAAAGTTGACATAATTATCTTCTTTGTAAAAGATAATTTAATAGATCATTCAAGATTTCTTTATAAAAGATCATAATGGTCAATATCATTGGGCCTAATAAATGCTAAAAAAGTTCACATAACTATCTTCCTGGTAAGAGATAATTTAATAGATCATTTAAAATTTCTTTATTAAAAGATCATAACGGTAACAATCATTGGGCCTAATAAACGCTAATAAAGTTGACATAATTATCTTCTTTGTAAAAGATAATTTAATAGATCATTTAAAATTTCTTTAAAAGAGATCATAATGGTAACGATCACTGGGTCTAACAAATGCTAAAAAAGTTGATATAATTATCTTCTTTGTAGAACATAACTTAATAGATCATTTAAAATTTCTTTATAATAGATCATAACGGTAACAATTATTGAGCGTAATAAATGCTAAAAGAATTGATATAATTATCTTCTTTGTAAAAGATAATTTAATATATCATTTAAATTTTCTTTATAATAAATCATAAGGGTAACAATTATTGGGCCTAATAAACGCTAAAAAAGTTGACACAATTATCTACTTTGTAAAAGATAATTTAATAGATCATTTAAAATTTAGTTAAAATAGATCATAAAGGTAACAATCATTAGAGCCTAATAAATGCTAAAATAGTTGACATAATTATCTTCTTTGTAAAAGATAATTTAATAGATCATTTAAAATTTCTTTAAAAGAGATCATAATGGTAACGATCATTGGGCCTAATAAATGCTAAAAAAGTTGACATAGTTATCTTCTTTATAAAAGAAAATTTAATAGATCATTTAAAATTTCTTTATAAAAGATCATAATGGTCACAATCATTGGGCGTAATAAATGCTAAAAAAGTTGACATAACTATCTTCCTGGTAAGAGATAATTTAATAGATCATTTAAAATTTCTTTATTAAAAGATCATAACGGTAACAATCATTGGACCTAATAAATCCTAAAAAAGTTGACATAATTCTCTTCTTTGTAGAAGATAATCTAATGGATCATTTAAAATTTATTTCTAATAGATCATAAGGGTAACGATCATTGGGCCTAATAGATGATCTAAAATTTCTTTATAAAAGATCATAAAGGTAATGATCATTGGGCCTAATAAATGCTAAAAAAGTTGATATAATTATCTTCTTTGAAAAAGATAATTTGATAGATAATTTAAAATATCATAACGGTAACAATCATTGGGACTAATAAATGCTAATAAATTTGAAATAATTATCTTCTTTGTGAAAGATAATTTAATAGATCATTTAAAATTTATTTATAAAAGATGAAAACGGTAACGATCATTGGGCCTAACAAATGCAAAAAAAGTTGACATAATTATCTTCTTTGTAAAAGATAATTTAATAGATCATTTAAAATTTCTTTAATAGAGATCATAATGGTAACGATCATTGGGTCTAATAAATGCTAAAAAAGTTGATATAATTATCTTCTTTGTAAAAGACAATTTAATAGATTAATTAAAATTTCTTTATAAAAGATCATAATGGTCACAATCATTGCGCCTAATAAATGCTAAAAAAGTTGACATAACTATATTCCTGGTAAGAGATAATTTAATAGATCATTTAAAATTTATTTATTAAAAGATCATAACGGTAACAATCATTGGGCCTAATAAATGCTAACAAAGTTGACATAATTATCTTTTTTGCAAAAGATAATTTAATAGATCATTTAAAATTTCTTTAAAAGAGATCATAATGGTAACGATCATTGGGTCTAACAAATGCTAAAAAAGTTGATATAATATCTTTGTAGAACATAGTTTAATAGATCATTTAAAATTTCTTTATAATAGATGATAACGGTAACAATTATTGGGCCTAATAAATGCTAAAAGAATTGATATAATTATCTTCTTTGTAAAAGATAATTTATTATATCATTTAAAATTTAGTTAAAATAGATCATAACGGTAACAATCATTAGAGCCTAATAAATGCTAAAAAAGTTGACATAATTATCTTCTTTGTAAAAGATAATTTAATAGATCATTTAAAATTTCTTTAAAAGAGATCGTAACGGTAACGATCATTGGGCCTAATAAATGCTAAAAAAGTTGACATAGTTATCTTCTTTATAAAGAAAAATTTAATAGATCATTTAAAATTTCTTTATAAAAGATCATAACGGTAACAATCATTGAGCCTTATAAATGCTAAAAACGTTGATATAATTATCTTCTTTGTAAAAGATAATTTAATAGATCATTTAAAATTTCTTTATAAATGATCATAAAGGTAGTGATCATTGGGCCTAATAAATGCTAAAAACGTTGACATAATTATCTTCTTTGTAAAAGATAATTTAACACATCATTTAAAATTTTTTTATTACAAGATCATAATGGTCACAATCATTGGGCCTAATAAATGCTAAAAAAGTTGACATAACTATCTTCCTGGTAAGAGATAATTTAACAGATCATTTAAAATTTCAATATTAAAAGATCATAACGGTAACAATCATTGGACCTAATAAATGCTAAACAAGTTGACATAATTATTTTCTTCGTAAAAAATAATTTAATAGATCATTTAAAATTTCTTTATAATAGATCGTAACGGTAAGAATTATTGGGCTTAATAAACGTTTAAAAAGTTGACATAATTCTCTTCTTTGTAGAAGATAATCTAATGGATCATTTAAAATTATTTGTAATAGATCATAAGGGTAACGATCATTGGGCCTAATAGATGATCTAAATTTTCTTTATAAAAGATCATAAAGGTAATGATCATCGGGCCTAATAAATGCTTAAAAAGTTGATATAATTATCTTCTTTGTAAAAGATAATTTGATAGATAATTTAAAATTTCTTTATTAAAGATCATAACGGTAACAATCGTTGGGCCTAATAAATGCTAATAAATTTGTAATAATTATCTTCTTTGTGAAAGATAATTTAATAGATCATTTAAAATTTATTTATAAAAGATGACAACGGTAACGATCATTGGGCCTAACAAATGCAAAAAAAGTTGACATAATTATCTTCTTTGTAAAAGATAATTTAATAGATCATTTAAAATTTCTTTAATAGAGATCATAATGGTAACGATCATTGGGTCTAATAAATGCTAAAAAAGTTGATATAATTATCTTCTTTGTAAAAGATAATTTAATAGATCAATTAAAATTTCTTTATAAAAGATCATAATGGTCACAATCATCGGGCCTAATAAATGCTAAAAAAGTTGACATAACTATGTTCCTAGTAAGAGATAATTTAATAGACCATTTAAAATTTCTTTATTAAAAGATCATAACGGTAACAATCATTGGACCTAATAAATGCTAAAAAAGTTGACATAATTATTTTCTTTGTAAAAGATAATTTAATAGATCATTTAAAATTCCTTTATAATAGATCGTAACGGTAACAATTATTGGGCTTAATAAACGTTAAAAAAGTTGACATAATTGTCTTCTTTGTAGAAGATAATCTAATGGATCATTTAAAATTTATTTGTAATAGATCATAAGGGTAACGATCATTGGGCCTAATAGATGATCTAAAATTTCTTTATAAAAGATCATAAAGGTAATGATCATCGGGCCTAATAAATGCTAAAAAAGTTGATCTAATTATCTTCTTTGTAAAAGATAATTTGATAGATAATTTAAAATTTCTTTATAAAAGATCATAACGGTAACAATCATTGGGCCTAATAAATGCTAATAAATTTGAAATAATTATCTTCTTTGTGAAAGATAATTTAATAGATCATTTAAAATTTATTTATAAAAGATGACAACGGTAACGATCATTGGGCCTAACAAATGCAAAAAAAGTTGACATAATTATCTTCTTTGTAAAAGATAATTTAATAGATCATTTAAAATTTCTTTAATACAGATCATAATGGTAACGATCATTGGGTCTAATAAATGCTTAAAAAGTTGATATAATTATCTTCTTTGTAAAAGATAATTTAATAGATCAATTAAAATTTCTTTATAAAAGATTATAATGGTCACAATCATCGGGCCTAATAAATGCTAAAAAAGTTGACATAACTATCTTCCTAGTAAGAGATAATTTAATAGACCATTTAAAATTTCTTTATTAAAAGATCATAACGGTAACAATCATTGGACCTAATAAATGCTAAAAAAGTTGACATAATTATTTTCTTTGTAAAAGATAATTTAATAGATCATTTAAAATTCCTTTATAATAGATCGTAACGGTAACAATTATTGGGCTTAATAAACGTTAAAAAAGTTGACATAATTGTCTTCTTTGTAGAAGATAATCTAATGGATCATTTAAAATTTATTTGTAATAGATCATAAGGGTAACGATCATTGGGCCTAATAGATGATCTAAAATTTCTTTATAAAAGATCATAAAGGTAATGATCATCGGGCCTAATAAATGCTAAAAAAGTTGATATAATTATCTTCTTTGTAAAAGATAATTTGATAGATAATTTAAAATTTCTTTATAAAAGATCATAACGGTAACAATCATTGGGCCTAATAAATGCTAATAAATTTGAAATAATTATCTTCTTTGTGAAAGATAATTTAATAGATCATTTAAAATTTATTTATAAAAGATGACAACGGTAACGATCATTGGGCCTAACAAATGCAAAAAAGGTTGACATAATTATCTTCTTTGTAAAAGATAATTTAATACATCATTTAAAATTTCTTTAATACAGATCATAATGGTAACGATCATTGGGTCTAATAAATGCTAAAAAAGTTGATATAATTATCTTCTTTGTAAAATATAATTTTATATATCATTTAAAATTTCTTTATAAAAGATCATAACGGTAACAATCATTGGGCCTAATAAATGCTAATAAATTTGAAATAATTATCTTCTCTGTGAAACATAATTTAATACATCATTTAAAATTTATTTATAAAAGATGACAACGGTAACGATCATTGGGCTTAATAAATGTCAAAAAAGTTTACATAATTATCTTCTTTGTAACAGATAATTTAATAGATCATTTAAAATTTCTTTAAAAGAGATCATAATGTTAACGATTATTGGGTCTAATAAATGCTAAAAAAGTTGATATAATTATATTCTTTGTAAAAGATAATTTAATATATCATTTAAAATTTCTTTCTAAAAGATCATAACGGTAAGAATCATTGAGCCTCATAAATGTTAAAAAAGTTGATATAATTATCTTCTTTGTAAAAGATAATTTAATGGATCATTTAAATTTTTTTTGTGAAAGATCATAACGGTAATAATCATTGGGCCTAATAAAAGCTAAACAAGTTGACATAGTTATCTTCTTTGTAAAACATAATTTGATAAATCATTTAAAATTTCTTTATAAAAGATCATAACGGTAACAATCATTGAGCCTAATAAATGCTAAAAAATTTGACATAATTATCTTCTTTGTTGAAGATAATTTAATAGATCATTTAAAATTTTCTTATAAAAGTCATAACGGTAATAACCATTAGGCCTAATAAATACTAATAAATTTGAAATAATTATCTTCCTTGTAAAAGATAATTTAATATATCATTTAAAATTTCTTTAATAAAGATCATAATGGTAACAATCATTGGACCTAACAAATGCTAAAAAAGTTGACATATTTATCTTCTTTGTAAAAGATAATTTGATAGATCATTTAAAATTTCTTCATAAAAGATCATTACCGTAACAATTGTTGGGCCTAATAAATGCTAAAAAAGTTTACATAATTATCTTCTTTGTAAAAGATAATTTAATAGATCATTTAAAATTTATTTGTAATAGATCATAAGGGTAACGATCATTGGGCCTAATAAATGCTAAAAAGGTTAACATAATTTTGTTCTTTGTAAAACATCATTTAATAGATCATTTAAAATTTCTTTAAAAGAGATCATAACGGTAACAATCATTGAGCCTAATAAATACTAGAAAAGTTGACATAATTATCTTCTTTGTAAAAGATAATTTAATAGATCATTTAAAATTTCTTTAAAAGAGATCATAACGGTAAGAATCATTGAGCCTCAGAACTGCTAAAAAAGTTGATATAATTATCTTCTTTGTAAAAGATAATTTAATGGATCATTTAAATTTTTTTTATGAAAGATCATAACGGTAAGAATCATTGAGCCTCAGAACTGCTAAAAAAGTTGATATAATTATCTTCTTTGTAAAAGATAATTTAATGGATCATTTAAATTTTTTTTATGAAAGATCATAACGGTAATAATCATTGGGCCTAATAAATGCTAAATAAGTTGACATAGTTATCTTCGTTATAAAGGATAATTTAATAGATCATTTAAAATTTCCTTATAAAAGTCATAACGGTAATAATCATTGGGCCTAATAAATACTAATAAATTTGAAATAATTATCTTCTCTGGAAAAGATAATTTAATAGATAATTTAAAATTTCTTTATTAAAAGATCATAACGGTAAGAATAATTGAGCCTAATACATCCTAAAAAAGTTCACATAATTATCTTCTTTGTAAAAGATAATTTAATAGATCATTTAAAGCTTAGTTAAAATAGATCATAACGGTAACAATCATTGGACCTGATAAATGCTAAAAAAGTTGACATAATTGTCTTCGTTGTAAAAGATAATTTAATAGATCATTTAAAATCTCCTTATAAAACATCATAACGGTAACCATTGTTGGGCCTAATAAATGCTAAAAAAGTTTATCTAATTATCTTCTTTATAAAAGATAATTTAATATATCATTTAAAATTTCTTTATAAAAGATCATAACGGTAACAATTGTTAGGCCTAATAAATGCTAAAAAAATTGACATAATTATCTTATTTGTAAAAGATCATTTAATAGATCATTTAAAATTTCCTTATAAAAGATCATAACGGTAACAATCATTTGACCTAATAAGTACTAATAAATTTGAAATAATTATCTTCTTTGTAACAGACAATTTAATAGATCATTTAAAATTTCATTATAAAAGATCATAACGGTAACAATTATTGAGCCTCATCAATGCTAAAAAAGTTGATATAATTATCTTCTTTGTAAAAGATAATTTAATAGATCATTCAAACTTTCTTTATTAAAAGATCATAACGGTAACAATCTTTGAACCTCATAAATGAAAAAAAAAATTTATATAATTATCTAGTTTGTAAAAGATAATTTAATAGATCATTTTAAATTTCTTCATTAAAAGATCATAATGGTAACAATCATAGAGCCTAATAAATGCTAAAACAGTTGACATAATTATCTTCTTTGTAAAAGATAATTTAATAGGTCATTTAAAATTTCTTTATAAAAGATCATAAGGGTAACGAGCATTGGGCCTAATAAATGCTAAAAAAGTTAGCATAATTATCTTCTATGGAAAAGATAGTTTAATAGATAATTTAAAATTTCTTTATTAAAAGATTATAACGGTAACAATAATTGAGCCTAATAAATCCTAAAAAAGTTCACATAATTATCTTCTTTGTAAAAGATAATTTAATAGATCATTTAAAACTTAGTTAAAATAGATCATAACGGTAACAATCATTGGACCTGATAAATGCTAAAAAAGTTGACATAATTGTCTTCTATGTAAAAGATAATATAATAGATCATTTAAAATCTCCTTATAAAACATCATAACGGTAATGATTGTTGGGCCTAATAAATGCTAAAAAAGTTGATCTAATTATCTTCTTTATAAAAGATAATTTAATATATCATTTAAAATTTCTTTATAAAAGATCATATCGGTAACAATCGTTGGGCCTAAAACATGCTAAAAAAGTTGACATAAATATTTTTTTTGTAAAATATAATTTAATATATCATTTAAAATTTCTTTGTAATAGATCATAACGGTAATGATCATTGGGACTAGTAAATGCTAAAAAAGTTGACATAATTCTCTTCTTTGTAAAACATAATTTAATAGATGATTTAAAATTTCTTTATAAAAGATCATAAAGGTAATGATCATCGGGCCTAATAAAAACCAAAAAAGTTGATATAATTATTTTCTTTGTAAAAGATAATTTGATAGATAATTTAAAATTTCTTTATAAAAGATCATTACCGTAACAATTCTTGGGCCTAATAAATGCTAAAAAAGTTGATATAATTATTTTTTTTTGTAAAAGATAATTTAATATATCAATTAGAATTTCTTTATAAAAGATCATAACGGTAACAATCATTGCGCATAATAATTTCTAAAAAAGTTCACATAATTATCTTCTTTGTAAAAGATAATTTAATAGATCATTTAAAATTTCTTTAAAAGAGATCATAACGGTAACGATCATTGGGCTTAATAAATGCTAAAAAAGTTCACAGAATTATCTTCTTTGTAAATGATAATTTAATAGATCATTTAAAATTTCCTTATAAAAATCATAACAGTAACCATCATTGGGCCTAATAAATGCTAAAAAAGTTGACATAATTATCTTCTTTGTAAAAGATAATTTGATAGATCATTTAAAATTTCTTTATAAAAGATCATTACCGTAACAATTGTTGGGCCTAATAAATGCTAAAAAAGTTGACATAATTATCTTCTTTGTAAAAGATAATTTAATAGATCATTTAAAATTTCTTTATAAAAGATCATAACAGTAACAATCGTTGGGCCTAATAAATGCAAAAAAAGTTGATATAATTATCTTCTTTGTAAAAGATAATTTAATGGATCATTTAAAATTTCTTTATCATAGATCGTAACGGTATCAATTATTGGGCCTAATAAACGCTAAAAAAGTTGACATAATTCTCCTCTTTGTAAATGATAATTTAATAGATAATTTAAAATTTCTTGATAAAAGGTCATAACGGTAATGATCATTGGGCCTGATAAATGCTAAAAAAGTTGACATAATTATCTTCTTTGTAAAATATAATTTAACAGATCATTTAAAATTTCTTTATAAAAGATCATAACGGTCACAATCATTGCGCCTAATAAATGCTAAAAAAGTTGACATAATTATTGTTTGTAAAAGATAGTTTAATGGTTCATTTTAAATTTCTTTATAAAAGATCATAATGGTAACAATCATTGGGGCTAATAAATGCTAAAAAATTTAAATTAATTATGTTTTTTTAAAAGATAATTTAATAGATCATTGAAAATTTCTTTATAAAACATCATGACGGTAACAATCATTGGGCTTAATAAATGCTAAAAGAGTTGACATAATTATCTTCTTTGTAAAAGATAATTTAATAGATTATTTAAAATTTCTTTTTAAAAATTATAACGGTAACAATCATTGGGCTAATAAATGCTAAAAAATTTAAATTAATTATGTTTTTATAAAAGATAATTTAATAGATCATTTAAAATTTCTTTATAAAAGATCATAACGGTACCAATCATTGGGCATAATAAATGCTAAAAAATTTAAATTAATTATCTTTTTTGTAAAAGATAATTTATTAGGTCATTTAACATTTCTCTATAAAAGATCTTATCGGTAACAATCATTGGGCTTAATAAATGCTAAAAGAGTTGGCATAATTATCTTCTTTGTAAAAGATAAATTAATAGATCATTTAAAATTTATTTATAAAAGATCATAAAAGTAACCATCATTAAGCCTAATAAATGCTAAAAAAGTTGACATAATTATCTTCTTTGTAAAAGATAATTTAACAGATCATCTAAAATTTCTTTATAAAAGATCATAACAGTAATAATCATTGGGCCTAGTAAATGCTAAAAAATTTAAATTAATTATCTTTTTTGTAAAAGATAATTTATTAGATCATTTAACATTTCTTTATAAGAGATCATAACGGTAACAATCATTGGACCTAATAAATGCTAAAAGAGTTGACATAATTATCTTCTTTGTAAAAGATAAATTAATAGATCATTTAAAATTTATTTATAAAAGATCATAACGGTAACAATCATTGGGCCTAATAAATGCTAAAAAATTTAAATTAATTATCTTTTTTGTAAATGATAATTTATTAGATCATTTCAAATTTCTTTATAAAAGATCATAACGGTAACAATCATTGGGCCTAATAAATGCTAAAAGAGTTGAAAGAATTATCTTCTTTGTAAAAGATAATTTAATAGATCATTTAAAATTTCTTTATAAAAGATCATAACGGTAATGATCATTGGGCCTGATAATTGCTAAAAAAGTTGACATAATTATCTTCTTTGTAAAAGATAATTTGATAGATAATTTAAAATTTCTTTATAAAAGATCATAACGGTAACAATCATTGGGCCTAATAAATGCTAATAAATTTGAAATAATTATCTTCTTTGTGAAAGATAATTTAATAGATCATTTAAAATTTATTTATAAAAGATGACAACGGTAACGATCATTGGGCCTAACAAATGCAAAAAAAGTTGACATAATTATCTTCTTTGTAAAAGATAATTTAATAGATCATTTAAAATTTCTTTAATACAGATCATAATGGTAACGATCATTGGGTCTAATAAATGCTTAAAAAGTTGATATAATTATCTTCTTTGTAAAAGATAATTTAATAGATCAATTAAAATTTCTTTATAAAAGATTATAATGGTCACAATCATCGGGCCTAATAAATGCTAAAAAAGTTGACATAACTATCTTCCTAGTAAGAGATAATTTAATAGACCATTTAAAATTTCTTTATTAAAAGATCATAACGGTAACAATCATTGGACCTAATAAATGCTAAAAAAGTTGACATAATTATTTTCTTTGTAAAAGATAATTTAATAGATCATTTAAAATTCCTTTATAATAGATCGTAACGGTAACAATTATTGGGCTTAATAAACGTTAAAAAAGTTGACATAATTGTCTTCTTTGTAGAAGATAATCTAATGGATCATTTAAAATTTATTTGTAATAGATCATAAGGGTAACGATCATTGGGCCTAATAGATGATCTAAAATTTCTTTATAAAAGATCATAAAGGTAATGATCATCGGGCCTAATAAATGCTAAAAAAATTGATATAATTATCTTCTTTGTAAAAGATAATTTCATAGATAATTTAAAATTTCTTTATAAAAGATCATAACGGTAACAATCATTGGGCCTAATAAATGCTAATAAATTTGAAATAATTATCTTCTTTGTGAAAGATAATTTAATAGATCATTTAAAATTTATTTATAAAAGATGACAACGGTAACGATCATTGGGCCTAACAAATGCAAAAAAGGTTGACATAATTATCTTCTTTGTAAAAGATAATTTAATACATCATTTAAAATTTCTTTAATACAGATCATAATGGTAACGATCATTGGGTCTAATAAATGCTAAAAAAGTTGATATAATTATCTTCTTTGTAAAATATAATTTTATATATCATTTAAAATTTCTTTATAAAAGATCATAACGGTAACAATCATTGGGCCTAATAAATGCTAATAAATTTGAAATAATTATCTTCTCTGTGAAACATAATTTAATACATCATTTAAAATTTATTTATAAAAGATGACAACGGTAACGATCATTGGGCTTAATAAATGTCAAAAAAGTTTACATAATTATCTTCTTTGTAACAGATAATTTAATAGATCATTTAAAATTTCTTTAAAAGAGATCATAATGGTAACGATTATTGGGTCTAATAAATGCTAAAAAAGTTGATATAATTATATTCTTTGTAAAAGATAATTTAATATATCATTTGAAATTTCTTTCTAAAAGATCATAACGGTAAGAATCATTGAGCCTCATAAATGCTAAAAAAGTTGATATAATTATCTTCTTTGTAAAAGATAATTTAATGGATCATTTAAATTTTTTTTGTGAAAGATCATAACGGTAATAATCATTGGGCCTAATAAAAGCTAAACAAGTTGACATAGTTATCTTCTTTGTAAAACATAATTTGATAAATCATTTAAAATTTCTTTATAAAAGATCATAACGGTAACAATCATTGAGCCTAATAAATGCTAAAAAATTTGACATAATTATCTTCTTTGTTGAAGATAATTTAATAGATCATTTAAAATTTTCTTATAAAAGTCATAACGGTAATAACCATTAGGCCTAATAAATACTAATAAATTTGAAATAATTATCTTCCTTGTAAAAGATAATTTAATATATCATTTAAAATTTCTTTAATAAAGATCATAATGGTAACAATCATTGGACCTAACAAATGCTAAAAAAGTTGACATATTTATCTTCTTTGTAAAAGATAATTTGATAGATCATTTAAAATTTCTTCATAAAAGATCATTACCGTAACAATTGTTGGGCCTAATAAATGCTAAAAAAGTTTACATAATTATCTTCTTTGTAAAAGATAATTTAATAGATCATTTAAAATTTATTTGTAATAGATCATAAGGGTAACGATCATTGGGCCTAATAAATGCTAAAAAGGTTAACATAATTTTGTTCTTTGTAAAACATCATTTAATAGATCATTTAAAATTTCTTTAAAAGAGATCATAACGGTAACAATCATTGAGCCTAATAAATACTAGAAAAGTTGACATAATTATCTTCTTTGTAAAAGATAATTTAATAGATCATTTAAAATTTCTTTAAAAGAGATCATAACGGTAAGAATCATTGAGCCTCAGAACTGCTAAAAAAGTTGATATAATTATCTTCTTTGTAAAAGATAATTTAATGGATCATTTAAATTTTTTTTATGAAAGATAATAACGGTAATAATCATTGGGCCTAATAAATGCTAAATAAGTTGACATAGTTATCTTCGTTATAAAGGATAATTTGATAGATCATTTAGAATTTCTTTATAAAGATCATAATGGTAACAATCATTGAGCCTAATATATGCTAAAAAATTTGACATAATTATCTTCTTTGTGAAAGATAATTTAATAGATCATTTAAAATTTCCTTATAAAAGTCATAACGGTAATAATCATTGGGCCTAATAAATACTAATAAATTTGAAATAATTATCTTCTCTGGAAAAGATAATTTAATAGATAATTTAAAATTTCTTTATTAAAAGATCATAACGGTAAGAATAATTGAGCCTAATACATCCTAAAAAAGTTCACATAATTATCTTCTTTGTAAAAGATAATTTAATAGATCATTTAAAGCTTAGTTAAAATAGATCATAACGGTAACAATCATTGGACCTGATAAATGCTAAAAAAGTTGACATAATTGTCTTCGTTGTAAAAGATAATTTAATAGATCATTTAAAATCTCCTTATAAAACATCATAACGGTAACCATTGTTGGGCCTAATAAATGCTAAAAAAGTTTATCTAATTATCTTCTTTATAAAAGATAATTTAATATATCATTTAAAATTTCTTTATAAAAGATCATAACGGTAACAATTGTTAGGCCTAATAAATGCTAAAAAAATTGACATAATTATCTTATTTGTAAAAGATCATTTAATAGATCATTTAAAATTTCCTTATAAAAGATCATAACGGTAACAATCATTTGACCTAATAAGTACTAATAAATTTGAAATAATTATCTTCTTTGTAACAGACAATTTAATAGATCATTTAAAATTTCATTATAAAAGATCATAACGGTAACAATTATTGAGCCTCATCAATGCTAAAAAAGTTGATATAATTATCTTCTTTGTAAAAGATAATTTAATAGATCATTCAAACTTTCTTTATTAAAAGATCATAACGGTAACAATCTTTGAACCTCATAAATGCAAAAAAAAATTTATATAATTATCTAGTTTGTAAAAGATAATTTAATAGATCATTTTAAATTTCTTCATTAAAAGATCATAATGGTAACAATCATAGAGCCTAATAAATGCTAAAACAGTTGACATAATTATCTTCTTTGTAAAAGATAATTTAATAGGTCATTTGAAATTTCTTTATAAAAGATCATAAGGGTAACGATCATTGGGCCTAATAAATGCTAAAAAAGTTAGCATAATTATCTTCTATGGAAAAGATAGTTTAATAGATAATTTAAAATTTCTTTATTAAACGATTATAACGGTAACAATAATTGAGCCTAATAAATCCTAAAAAAGTTCACATAATTATCTTCTTTGTAAAAGATAATTTAATAGATCATTTAAAACTTAGTTAAAATAGATCATAACGGTAACAATCATTGGACCTGATAAATGCTAAAAAAGTTGACATAATTGTCTTCTATGTAAAAGATAATATAATAGATCATTTAAAATCTCCTTATAAAACATCATAACGGTAATGATTGTTGGGCCTAATAAATGCTAAAAAAGTTGATCTAATTATCTTCTTTATAAAAGATAATTTAATATATCATTTAAAATTTCTTTATAAAAGATCATATCGGTAACAATCGTTGGGCCTAAAACATGCTAAAAAAGTTGACATAAATATTTTTTTTGTAAAATATAATTTAATATATCATTTAAAATTTCTTTGTAATAGATCATAACGGTAATGATCATTGGGACTAGTAAATGCTAAAAAAGTTGACATAATTCTCTTCTTTGTAAAACATAATTTAATAGATGATTTAAAATTTCTTTATAAAAGATCATAAAGGTAATGATCATCGGGCCTAATAAAAACCAAAAAAGTTGATATAATTATCTTCTTTGTAAAAGATAATTTGATAGATAATTTAAAATTTCTTTATAAAAGATCATTACCGTAACAATTCTTGGGCCTAATAAATGCTAAAAAAGTTGATATAATTATTTTTTTTGTAAAAGATAATTTAATATATCAATTAGAATTTCTTTATAAAAGATCATAACGGTAACAATCATTGCGCATAATAATTTCTAAAAAAGTTCACATAATTATCTTCTTTGTAAAAGATAATTTAATAGATCATTTAAAATTTCTTTAAAAGAGATCATAACGGTAACGATCATTGGGCTTAATAAATGCTAAAAAAGTTCACAGAATTATCTTCTTTGTAAATGATAATTTAATAGATCATTTAAAATTTCCTTATAAAAATCATAACAGTAACCATCATTGGGCCTAATAAATGCTAAAAAAGTTGACATAATTATCTTCTTTGTAAAAGATAATTTGATAGATCATTTAAAATTTCTTTATAAAAGATCATTGCCGTAACAATTCTTGGGCCTAATAAATGCTAAAAAAGTTGACATAATTATCTTCTTTGTAAAAGATAATTTAATAGATCATTTAAAATTTCTTTATAAAAGATCATAACAGTAACAATCGTTGGGCCTAATAAATGCAAAAAAAGTTGATATAATTATCTTCTTTGTAAAAGATAATTTAATGGATCATTTAAAATTTCTTTATCATAGATCGTAACGGTATCAATTGTTGGGCCTAATAAATGCTAAAAAAGTGGACATAATTATCTTCTTTGTAAAAGATAATTTAATGGATCATTTAAAATTTCTTTATCATAGATCGTAACGGTATCAATTATTGGGCCTAATAAACGCTAAAAAGTTGACATAATTCTCCTCTTTGTAAAAGATAATTTAATAGATAATTTAAAATTTCTTGATAAAAGGTCATAACGGTAATGATCATTGGGCCTGATAAATGCTAAAAAAGTTGACATAATTATCTTCTTTGTAAAATATAATTTAACAGATCATTTAAAATTTCTTTATAAAAGATCATAACGGTCACAATCATTGCGCCTAATAAATGCTAAAAAAGTTGACATAATTACTGTTTGTAAAAGATAGTTTAATGGTTCATTTTAAATTTCTTTATAAAAGATCATAATGGTAACAATCATTGGGGCTAATAAATGCTAAAAAATTTAAATTAATTATGTTTTTTTAAAAGATAATTTAATAGATCATTGAAAATTTCTTTATAAAACATCATGACGGTAACAATCATTGGGCTTAATAAATGCTAAAAGAGTTGACATAATTATCTTCTTTGTAAAAGATAATTTAATAGATTATTTAAAATTTCTTTTTAAAAATTATAACGGTAACAATCATTGGGCTAATAAATGCTAAAAAATTTAAATTAATTATGTTTTTATAAAAGATAATTTAATAGATCATTTAAAATTTCTTTATAAAAGATCATAACGGTACCAATCATTGGGCATAATAAATGCTAAAAAATTTAAATTAATTATCTTTTTTGTAAAAGATAATTTATTAGGTCATTTAACATTTCTCTATAAAAGATCTTATCGGTAACAATCATTGGGCTTAATAAATGCTAAAAGAGTTGGCATAATTATCTTCTTTGTAAAAGATAAATTAATAGATCATTTAAAATTTATTTATAAAAGATCATAAAAGTAACCATCATTAAGCCTAATAAATGCTAAAAAAGTTGACATAATTATCTTCTTTGTAAAAGATAATTTAACAGATCATCTAAAATTTCTTTATAAAAGATCATAACAGTAATAATCATTGGGCCTAGTAAATGCTAAAAAATTTAAATTAATTATCTTTTTTGTAAAAGATAATTTATTAGATCATTTAACATTTCTTTATAAGAGATCATAACGGTAACAATCATTGGACCTAATAAATGCTAAAAGAGTTGACATAATTATCTTCTTTGTAAAAGATAAATTAATAGATCATTTAAAATTTCTTTATAAAAGATCATAACGGTAACAATCATTGGGCCTAACAAATGCTAAAAAATTTAAATTAATTATCTTTTTTGTAAATGATAATTTATTAGATCATTTCAAATTTCTTTATAAAAGATCATAACGGTAACAATCATTGGGCCTAATAAATGCTAAAAGAGTTGAAAGAATTATCTTCTTTGTAAAAGATAATTTAATAGATCATTTAAAATTTCTTTATAAAAGATCATAACGGTAATGATCATTGGGCCTGATAATTGCTAAAAAAGTTGACATAATTATCTTCTTTGTAAAAGATAATTTGATAGATAATTTAAAATTTCTTTATAAAAGATCATAACGGTAACAATCATTGGGCCTAATAAATGCTAATAAATTTGAAATAATTATCTTCTTTGTGAAAGATAATTTAATAGATCATTTAAAATTTATTTATAAAAGATGACAACGGTAACGATCATTGGGCCTAACAAATGCAAAAAAAGTTGACATAATTATCTTCTTTGTAAAAGATAATTTAATAGATCATTTAAAATTTCTTTAATACAGATCATAATGGTAACGATCATTGGGTCTAATAAATGCTAAAAAAGTTGATATAATTATCTTCTTTGTAAAATATAATTTTATATATCATTTAAAATTTCTTTATAAAAGATCATAACGGTAACAATCATTGGGCCTAATAAATGCTAAAAAAGTTGACATAATTATTCTTTGTAAAAGATACTTTAATGGTTCATTTAAAATTTCTTTATAAAAGATCATAATGGTAACAATCATTGGGCCTAATAAATGCTAAAAAATTTAAATTAATTATGTTTTTTATAAAAGATAATTTAATAGATCATTAAAAATTTCTTTATAAAACATCATGACAGTAACAATCATTGGGCTTAATAAATGCTGAAAGAGTTGACATAATTATCTTCTTTGTAAAAGATAATTTAATAGATCATTTAAAATTTCTTTATGAAAGATCATAACGGTAACAATCATTGGGCCCAATAAATGCTAAAAAAAATGACATAATTATCTTCTTTGTAAAAGGTAATTTAATAGATCACTTAAAATTTCTTTATAAAAGATCATAACGGTCACAATCATTGGGCCTAATAAATGCTAAAAAAGTTGACATAACTATCTTCCTGGTAAGAGATAATTTAATAGATCATTTAAAATTTCTTTATTAAAAGATCATGGCGGTAACAATCACTGGGCATAATAAATGCTAAAAAAGTTCACATAATTATCTTCTTTGTAAAAGATAATTTAATAGATCATTTAATATTTCTTTATAAAAGATCATTACCGTAACAATTGTTGGGCCTAATAAATGCTAAAAAATTTGACATAATTATCTTCTTTGTAAAAGATAATTTAATGGATCATTTAAAATTCTTTATCATAGATCGTAACGGTATCAATTATTGGGCCTAATAAACGCTAAAAAAGTTGACATAATTATCCCCTTTGTAAAAGATAATTAATAGATAATTTAAAATTTCTTTATAAAAGATCATAACGGTCACAATCATTGCGCCTAATAAATGCTAAAAAAGTTGACATAACTATCTTCCTGGTAAGAGATAATTTAATAGATCATTTAAAATTTATTTATTAAAAGATCATGACGGTAACAATCATTGGGCATAATAAATGCTAAAAAAGTTCACATAATTATCTTCTTTGTAAAAGATAATTTAATAGATCATTTAAAATTTATTTGTAATATATCATAAGGGTAACGATGATTGGGCCTAATAAATGCTGAAAAAGTTGACATCTTTATCTTCTTTTTAAAAGATAATTTAACAAATCATTTAAAATTTCCTTGTAAAACATCATAACGGTAACGATTGTTGGGCCTAATAAATGCTAAAAAAGTTGATATAATTATCTTTTTTGTAAAAGATAATTTAATATATCAATTAAAATTTCTTTATAAAAGATCATAACGGTAACAATCATTGGGCATAATAATTTCTAAAAAAGTTCACATAATTATCTTCTTTGTAAAAGATAATTTAATAGATCATTTAAAATTTCTTTAAAAGAGATCATAACGGTAACGATCATTGGGCTTAATAAATGCTAAAAAAGTTCACATAATTATCTTCGTTGTAAATGATAATTTAATAGATCATTTAAAATTTCCTTATAAAAGATCATAACAGTAACCATCATTGGGCCTAATAAATGCTAAAAAAGTTGACATAATTATCTTCTTTGTAAAAGGTAATTTGATAGATCATTTGAAATTTCTTTATAAAAGATCATTACCGTAACAATTGTTGGGCCTAATAAATGCTAAAAAAGTTGACATAATTATCTTCTTTGTAAAAGATAATTTAATAGATCATTTAAAATTTATTTATAAAAGATCATAACAGTAACAATTGTTGGGCGTAATAAATGCTAAAAAAATTGACATAATTATCTTATTTGTAAAAGGTCATTTAATAGATCATTTAAAATTTCTTTATAAAAGATCATAACAGTAACAATCGTTGGGCCTAATAAATGCAAAAAAAGTTGACATAATTATCTTCTTTGTAAAAGATAATTTAATATATCAACTAAAATTTCTTTATAAAAGATCATAACGGTAACAATCATTGTGCATAATAATTTCTAAAAAAGTTCACATAATTATCTTCTTTGTAAAAGATAATTTAATAGATCATTTAAAATTTCTTTAAAAGAGATCATAACGGTAATGATCATTGGGCTTAATAAATGCTAAAAAAGTTCACATAATTATCTTCGTTATAAGTGATAATTTAATAGATCATTTAAAATTTCCTTATAAAAGATCATAACAGTAACCATCATTGGGCCTAATAAATGCTAAAAAAGTTGACATAATTATCTTCTTTGTAAAAGGTAATTTGATAGATCATTTAAAATTTCTTTATAAAAGATCATTACCGTAACAATTGTTGGGCCTAATAAATGCTAAAAAAGTTGACATAATTATCTTCTTTGTAAAAGATAATTTAATGGATCATTTAAAATTTCTTTATCATAGATCGTAACGGTATCAATTATTGGGCCTAATAAACGCTAAAAACTTGACATAATTCTCCTCTTTGTAAAAGATAATTTAATAGATAATTTAAAATTTCTTTATAAAAGGTCATAACGGTAATGATCATTGGGCCTGATAAATGCTAAAAAAGTTGACATAATTATCTTCTTTGTAAAAGATAATTTAACAGATCATTTAAAATTTCTTTATAAAAGATCATAACGGTCACAATCATTGCGCCTAATAAATGCTAAAAAAGTTGACATAACTATCTTCCTGGTAAGAGATAATTTAATAGATCATTTAAAATTTATTTATTAAAAGATCATGACGGTAACAATCATTGGGCATAATAAATGCTAAAAAAGTTCACATAATTATCTTCTTTGTAAAAGATAATTTAATAGATCATTTAAAATTTATTTGTAATAGATCATAAGGGTAACGATGATTGGGCCTAATAAATGCTGAAAAAGTTGACATCTTTATCTTCTTTTTAAAAGATAATTTAACAAATCATTTAAAATTTCCTTGTAAAACATCATAACGGTAACGATTGTTGGGCCTAATAAATGCTAAAAAAGTTGATATAATTATCTTTTTTGTAAAAGATAATTTAATATATCAATTAAAATTTCTTTATAAAAGATCATAACGGTAACAATCATTGGGCATAATAATTTCTAAAAAAGTTCACATAATTATCTTCTTTGTAAAAGATAATTTAATAGATCATTTAAAATTTCTTTAAAAGAGATCATAACGGTAACGATCATTGGGCTTAATAAATGCTAAAAAAGTTCACATAATTATCTTCGTTGTAAATGATAATTTAATAGATCATTTAAAATTTCCTTATAAAAGATCATAACAGTAACCATCATTGGGCCTAATAAATGCTAAAAAAGTTGACATAATTATCTTCTTTGTAAAAGGTAATTTGATAGATCATTTGAAATTTCTTTATAAAAGATCATTACCGTAACAATTGTTGGGCCTAATAAATGCTAAAAAAGTTGACATAATTATCTTCTTTGTAAAAGATAATTTAATAGATCATTTAAAATTTATTTATAAAAGATCATAACAGTAACAATTGTTGGGCGTAATAAATGCTAAAAAAATTGACATAATTATCTTATTTGTAAAAGGTCATTTAATAGATCATTTAAAATTTCTTTATAAAAGATCATAACAGTAACAATCGTTGGGCCTAATAAATGCAAAAAAAGTTGACATAATTATCTTCTTTGTAAAAGATAATTTAATATATCAACTAAAATTTCTTTATAAAAGATCATAACGGTAACAATCATTGTGCATAATAATTTCTAAAAAAGTTCACATAATTATCTTCTTTGTAAAAGATAATTTAATAGATCATTTAAAATTTCTTTAAAAGAGATCATAACGGTAATGATCATTGGGCTTAATAAATGCTAAAAAAGTTCACATAATTATCTTCGTTATAAGTGATAATTTAATAGATCATTTAAAATTTCCTTATAAAAGATCATAACAGTAACCATCATTGGGCCTAATAAATGCTAAAAAAGTTGACATAATTATCTTCTTTGTAAAAGGTAATTTGATAGATCATTTAAAATTTCTTTATAAAAGATCATTACCGTAACAATTGTTGGGCCTAATAAATGCTAAAAAAGTTGACATAATTATCTTCTTTGTAAAAGATAATTTAATGGATCATTTAAAATTTCTTTATCATAGATCGTAACGGTATCAATTATTGGGCCTAATAAACGCTAAAAAGTTGACATAATTCTCCTCTTTGTAAAAGATAATTTAATAGATAATTTAAAATTTATTTATAAAAGGTCATAACGGTAATGATCATTGGGCCTGATAAATGCTAAAAAAGTTGACATAATTATCTTCTTTGTAAAAGATAATTTAACAGATCATTTAAAATTTCTTTATAAAAGATCATAACGGTCACAATCATTGCGCCTAATAAATGCTAAAAAAGTTGACATAACTATCTTCCTGGTAAGAGATAATTTAATAGATCATTTAAAATTTATTTATTAAAAGATCATGACGGTAACAATCATTGGGCATAATAAATGCTAAAAAAGTTCACATAATTATCTTCTTTGTAAAAGATAATTTAATAGATCATTTAAAATTTATTTGTAATAGATCATAAGGGTAACGATGATTGGCCTAATAAATGCTGAAAAAGTTGACATCTTTATCTTCTTTTTAAAAGATAATTTAACAAATCATTTAAAATTTCCTTGTAAAACATCATAACGGTAACGATTGTTGGGCCTAATAAATGCTAAAAAAGTTGATATAATTATCTTTTTTGTAAAAGATAATTTAATATATCAATTAAAATTTCTTTATAAAAGATCATAACGGTAACAATCATTGGGCATAATAATTTCTAAAAAAGTTCACATAATTATCTTCTTTGTAAAAGATAATTTAATAGATCATTTAAAATTTCTTTAAAAGAGATCATAACGGTAACGATCATTGGGCTTAATAAATGCTAAAAAAGTTCACATAATTATCTTCGTTGTAAATGATAATTTAATAGATCATTTAAAATTTCCTTATAAAAGATCATAACAGTAACCATCATTGGGCCTAATAAATGCTAAAAAAGTTGACATAATTATCTTCTTTGTAAAAGGTAATTTGATAGATCATTTGAAATTTCTTTATAAAAGATCATTACCGTAACAATTGTTGGGCCTAATAAATGCTAAAAAAGTTGACATAATTATCTTCTTTGTAAAAGATAATTTAATAGATCATTTAAAATTTATTTATAAAAGATCATAACAGTAACAATTGTTGGGCGTAATAAATGCTAAAAAAATTGGCATAATTATCTTATTTGTAAAAGGTCATTTAATAGATCATTTAAAATTTCTTTATAAAATATCATAACAGTAACAATCGTTGGGCCTAATAAATGCAAAAAAAGTTGACATAATTATCTTCTTTGTAAAAGATAATTTAATATATCAACTAAAATTTCTTTATAAAAGATCATAACGGTAACAATCATTGTGCATAATAATTTCTAAAAAAGTTCACATAATTATCTTCTTTGTAAAAGATAATTTAATATATCAACTAAAATTTCTTTATAAAAGATTATAACGGTAACAATCATTGGGCATAATAATTTCTAAAAAAGTTCACATAATTATCTTCTTTGTAAAAGATAATTTAACAGATCATTTAAAATTTCTTTATAAAAGATCATAACGGTCACAATCATTGCGCCTAATAAATGCTAAAAAAGTTGACATAACTATCTTCCTAGTAAGAGATAATTTAATAGATCATTGAAAATTTCTTTATTAAAACATCATAACAGTAACAATCGTTGGGCCTAATAAATGCAAAAAAAGTTGATATAATTATCTTCTTTGTAAAAGATAATTTAATGGATTATTTAAAATTTCTTTATCATAGATCGTAACGGTATCAATTATTGGGCCTAATAAACGCTAAAAAAGTTGACATAATTCTCCTCTTTGTAAAAGATAATTTAATAGATAATTTAAAATTTCTTTATAAAAGGTCATAACGGTAATGATCATTGGGCCTGATAAATGCTAAAAAAGTTGACATAATTATCTTCTTTGTAAAATATAATTTAACAGATCATTTAAAATTTGTTTATAAAAGATCATAATGGTCACAATCATTGTGCCTAATAAATGCTAAAAAAGTTGACATAATTATTCTTTGTAAAAGATAGTTTAATGGATCATTTTAAATTTCTTTATAAAAGATCATAATGGTAACAATCATTGGGCCTAATAAATGCTAAAAAATTTAAATTAATTATGTTTTTTATAAAAGATAATTTAATAGATCATTGAAAATTTCTTTATAAAACATCATGATGGTAACAATCATTGGGCTTAATAAATGCTAAAAGAGTTGACATAATTATCTTCTTCATAAAAGATAATTTAATAGATCATTTAAAATTTCTTTATAAAAGATCATAACGGTAACAATCATTGGGCCTAATAAATGCTAAAAAATTTAAATTAATTATGTTTTTTATAAAAGATAATTTAATAGATCATTTAAAATTTCTTTATAAAAGATCATAACGGTACCAATCATTGGGCATAATAAATGCTAAAAAATTTAAATTAATTATCTTTTTTGTAAAAGATAATTTATTAGGTCATTTAACATTTCTCTATAAAAGATCATATCGGTAACAATCATTGGGCTTAATAAATGCTAAAAAAGTTGACATAATTATCTTCTTTGTAAAAGATAATTTAATAGATCATTTAAAATTTATTTATAAAAGATCATAAAAGTAACCATCATTAAGCCTAATAAATGCTAAAAAAGTTGCCATAATTATCTTCTTTGTAAAAGATAAATTAATAGATCATTTAAAATTTCTTTATAAAAGATCATAACGGTAACAATCATTGGGCCTAATAAATGCTAAAAAATTTAAATTAATTATCTTTTTTGTAAATGATAATTTATTAGATCATTTCAAATTTCTTTGTAAAAGATCATAACGGTAACAATCATTGAGCCTAATAAATGCTAAAAAAGTTGAAAGAATTATCTTCGTTGTAAGAGATAATTTAATAGATCATTTAAAATTTCTTTATAAAAGATCATAACGGTAATGATCATTGGGCCTGATAAATGCTAAAAAAGTTGACATAATTATCTTCTTTGTAAAAGATAAATTAATAGATCATTTAAAATTTCTTTATAAAACATCATAACGGTAACAATCATTGGGCCTAATAAATGCTAAAAAATTTAAATTAATTATCTTTTTTGTAAATGATAATTTATTAGATCATTTCAAATTTCTTTGTAAAAGATCATAACGGTAACAATCATTGGGCCTAATAAATGCTAAAAAAGTTGAAAGAATTATCTTCTTTGTAAAAGATAATTTAATAGATCATTTAAAATTTCTTTATAAAAGATCATAACGGTAATGATCATTGGGCCTGATAAATGCTAAAAAAGTTGACATAATTATCTTCTTTATAAAAGATAATTTAACAGATCATTTAAAATTTCTTTATAAAAGATCATAACGGTCACAATCATTGCGCCTAATAAATGGTAAAAAAGTTGACATAATTATTCTTTGTAAAAGATACTTTAATGGTTCATTTAAAATTTCTTTATAAAAGATCATAATGGTAACAATCATTGGGCCTAATAAATGCTAAAAATTTAAATTAATTATGTTTTTTATAAAAGATAATTTAATAGATCATTGAAAATTTCTTTATAAAACATCATGACAGTAACAATCATTGGGCTTAATAAATGCTGAAAGAGTTGACATAATTATCTTTTTTGTGAAAGATAATTTAGTAGATCATTTAAAATTTCTTTATAAAAGATCATAACGGTAACAATCATTGGGCCCAATAAATGCTAAAAAAGATGACATAATTATCTTCTTTGTAAAAGGTAATTTAATAGATCACTTAAAATTTCTTTATAAAAGATCATAACGGTCACAATCATTGGGCCTAATAAATGCTAAAAAAGTTGACATAACTATCTTCCTCGTAAGAGATAATTTAATAAATCATTGAAAATTTCTTTATTAAAAGATCATGACGGTAACAATCATTGGGCATAATAAATGCTAAAAAAGTTCACATAATTATCTTCTTTGTAAAAGATAATTTAATAGATCATTTAAAATTTATTTGTAATAGATCATAAGGGTAACAATGATTGGGCCTAATAAATGCTGAAAAAGTTCACATCTTTATCTTCTTTGTAAAAGATAATTTAACAAATCATTTAAAATTTCCTTGTAAAACATCATAACGGTAACAGTTGTTGGGCCTAATAAATGCTAAAAAAGTTGATATAATTATCTTTTTTGTAAAAGATAATTTAATATATCAATTAAAATTTCTTTATAAAAGATCATAACGGTAACAATCATTGGGCATAATAATTTCTAAAAAAGTTCACATAATTATCTTATTTGTAAAAGATAATTTAATAGATCATTTAAAATTTCTTTAAAATGGATCATAACGGTAACGATCATTGGGCTTAATAAATGCTAAAAAAGTTCACATAATTATCTTCGTTGTAAATGATAATTTAATAGATCATTTAAAAGTTCCTTATAAAAGATCATAACAGTAACCATCATTGAGCCTAATAAATGCTAAAAAAGTTGACATAATTATCTTCTTTGGAAAAGGTAATTTGATAGATCATTTAAAATTTCTTTATAAAAGATCATTACCGTAACAATTGTTGGGCCTAATAAATGCTAAAAAAGTTGACATAATTATCTTCTTTGTAAAAGATAATTTAACGGATCATTGAAAATTTCTTTATCATAGATCGTAACGGTATCAATTATTGGGCCTAATAAACGCTAAAAAAGTTGACATAATTCTCCTCTTTGTAAAAGATAATTTAATAGATAATTTAAAATTTCTTTATAAAAGGTCATAACGGTAATGATCATTGGGCCTGATAAATGCTAAAAAAGTTGACATAATTATCTTCTTTGTAAAAGATAATTTAACAGATCATTTAAAATTTCTTTATAAAAGATCATAACGGTCACAATCATTGCGCCTAATACATGCTAAAAAAGTTGACATAACTATCTTCCTAGTAAGAGATAATTTAATAGATCATTTAAAATTTATTTATTAAAAGATCATGACGGTAACAATCATTGGGCATAATAAATGCTAAAAAAGTTCACATAATTATCTTCTTTGTAAAAGATAATTTAATAGATCATTTAAAATTTATTTGTAATATATCATAAGGGTAACGATGATTGGGCCTAATAAATGCTGAAAAAGTTCACATCTTTATCTTCTTTTTAAAAGATAATTTAACAAATCATTTAAAATTTCCTTGTAAAACATCATAATGGTAACGATGGGTGGGCCTAATAAATGCTAAAAAAGTTGATATAATTATCTTTTTCGTAAAAGATAATTTAATATATCAATTAAAATTTCTTTATAAAAGATCTTAACGGTAACAATCATTGGGCATAATAATTTCTAAAAAAGTTCACATAATTATCTTCTTTGTAAAAGATAATTTAATAGATCATTTAAAATTTCTTTAAAAGAGATCATAACGGTAACGATCATTGGGCTTAATAAATGCTAAAAAAGTTCACATAATTATCTTCATTGTAAATGATAATTTAATAGATCATTTAAAATTTCCTTATAAAAGATCATAACAGTAACCATCATTGGGCCTAATAAATGCTAAAAAAGTTGACATAATTATCTTCTTTGTAAAAGGTAATTTGATAGATCATTTAAAATTTCTTTATAAAAGATCATTACCGTAACAATTGTTGGGCCTAATAAATGCTAAAAAAGTTGACATAATTATCTTCTTTGAAAAAGATAATTTAATGGATCATTTAAAATTTCTTTATCATAGATCGTAACGGTATCAATTATTGGGCCTAATAAACGCTAAAAAAGTTGACATAATTCTCCTCTTTGTAAAAGATAATTTAATAGATAATTTAAAATTTCTTTATAAAAGGTCATAACGGTAATGATCATTGGGCCTGATAAATGCCAAAAAAGTTGACATAATTATCTTCTTTGTAAAAGATAATTTAACAGATCATTTAAAATTTCTTTATAAAAGATCATAACGGTCACAATCATTGCGCCTAATAAATGCTAAAAAAGTTGACATAACTATCTTCCTAGTAAGAGATAATTTAATAGATCATTTAAAATTTATTTATTAAAAGATCATGACGGTAACAATCATTGGGCATAATAAATGCTAAAAAAGTTCACATAATTGTCTTCTTTGTAAAAGATAATTTAATAGATCATTTAAAATTTATTTGTAATACATCATAAGGGTAACGATCATTGGGCCTAATAAATGCTGAAAAAGTTGACATCTTTATCTTCTTTGTAAAAGATAATTTAACAAATCATTTAAAATTTCCTTGTAAAACATCATAACGGTAACGATTGTTGGGCCTAATAAATGCTAAAAAAGTTGATATAATTATCTTCTTTGTAAAAGATAATTTAATATATCAATTAAAATTTCTTTATAAAAGATCATAACGGTAACAATCATTGGGCATAATAATTTCTAAAAAAGTTCACATAATTATCTTCTTTGTAAAAGATAATTTAATAGATCATTTAAAATTTCTTTAAAAGAGATCATAACGGTAACGAACATTGGGCTTAATAAATGCTAAAAAAGTTCACATAATTATCTTCGTTGTAAATGATAATTTAATAGATCATTTAAAATTTCCTTATAAAAGATCATAACAGTAACCATCATTGGGCCTAATAAATGCTAAAAAAGTTGACATAATTATCTTCTTTGTAAAAGGTAATTTGATAGATCATTTAAAATTTCTTTATAAAAGATCATTACCGTAACAATTGTTGGGCCTAATAAATGCTAAAAAAGTTGACATAATTATCTTCTTTTAAAAGATAATTTAATGGATCATTTAAAATTTCTTTATCATAGATCGTAACGGTATCAATTATTGGGCGTAATAAACGCTAAAAAAGTTGACATAATTCTCCTCTTTGTAAAAGATAATTTAATAGATAATTTAAAATTTCTTTATGAAAGGTCATAACGGTAATGATCATTGGGCCTGATAAATGCTAAAAAAGTTGACATAATTATCTTCTTTGTAAAAGATAATTTAACATATCATTTAAAATTTCTTTATAAAAGATCATAACGGTCACAATCATTGCGCCTAATAAATGCTAAAAAAGTTGACATAACTATCTTCCTGGTAAGAGATAATTTAATAGATCATTTAAAATTTATTTAGTAAAATATCATGACGGTAACAATCATTGGGCATAATAAATGCTAAAAAGGTTCACATAATTATCTTCTTTGCAAAAGATAATTTAATAGATCATTTAAAATTTATTTGTAATAGATCATAAGGGTAACGATGATTGGGCCTAATAAATGCTGAAAAAGGTGACATCTTTATCTTCTTTGTAAAAGATAATTTAACAAATCATTTAAAATTTCCTTGTAAAACATCATAACGGTAACGATTGTTGGGCCTAATAAATGCTAAAAAAGTTTATATAATTATCTTTTTTGTAAAAGATAATTTAATATATCAATTAAAATTTCTTTATAAAAGATCATAACTGTAACGATCACTGGGCTTAATAAATGCTAAAAAAGTTCACATAATTATCTTCTTTGTAAATGATAATTTAATAGATCATTTAAAATTTCTTTAAAAGAGATCATAACGGTAACGATCATTGGGCTTAATAAATGCTAAAAAAGTTCACATAATTATCTTCGTTGTAAATGATAATTTAATAGATCATTTAAAATTTCCTTATAAAAGATCATAACAGTAACCATCATTGGGCCTAATAAATGCTAAAAAAGTTGGCATAATTATCTTCTTTGTAAAAGATAATTTGATAGATCATTTAAAATTTCTTTATAAAAGATCATTACCGTAACAATTCTTGGGCCTAATAAATGCTAAAAAAGTTGACATAATTATCTTCTTTGTAAAAGATAATTTAATAGATCATTTAAAATTTCTTTATAAAAGATCATAACAGTAACAATTGTTGGGCCTAATAAATGCTAAAAAACTTGACATAATTATCTTATTTGTAAAAGATAATTTAGTAGATCATTTAAAATTTCTTTATAAAAGATCATAACAGTAACAATCGTTGGGCCTAATAAATGCAAAAAAAGTTGATATAATTATCTTCTTTGTAAAAGATAATTTAATGGATCATGGAAAATTTCTTTATCATAGATCGTAACGGTATCAATTATTGGGCCTAATAAACGCTAAAAAAGTTGACATAATTCTCCTCTTTGTAAAAGATAATTTAATAGATAATTTAAAATTTCTTTATAAAAGGCCATAACGGTAATAATCATTGGGCCTGATAAATGCTAAAAAAGTTGACATAATTGTCTTCTTCGTAAAAGATAATTTAACAGATCATTTAAAATTTGTTTATAAAAGATCATAACGGTCACAATCATTGCGCCTAATAAATGCTAAAAAGGTTGACATAATTATTCTTTGTAAAAGATAGTTTAATGGTTCATTTTAAATTTCTTTATAAAAGATCATAATTGTAACAATCATTGGGCCTAATAAATGCTAAAAAATTTAAATTCATTATGTTTTTTATAAAAGATAATTTAATAGATCATTGAAAATTTCTTTATAAAACATCATGACGGTAAGAATCATTGGGCTTAATAAATGCTAAAAGAGTTGACATAATTATCTTCTTCGTAAAAGATAATTTAATAGATCATTTAAAATTTCTTTATAAAAGATCATAACGGTAACAATCATTGGGCCTAATAAATGCTAAAAAATTTAAATTAATTATGTTTTTTATAAAAGATAATTTAATAGATCATTTAAAATTTCTTTATAAAAGATCATGACGGTACCAATCATTGGGCATAATAAATGCTAAAAAATTTAAATTAATTATCTTTTCTGTAAAAGATAATTTATTAGGTCATTTAACATTTCTCTATATAAAAGATCATATCGGTAACAATCATTGGGCTTAATAAATGCTAAAAGAGTTGACATAATTATCTTCTTTGTAAAAGATAATTTAATAGATCATTTAAAATTTATTTATAAAAGATCATAAAAGTAACCATCATTAAGCCTAATAAATGCTAAAAAAGTTTACATAATTATCTTCTTTGTAAAAGATAATTTAACAGATCATCTAAAATTTCTTTATAAAAGATCATAACAGTAATAATCATTGGGCCTAGTAAATGCTAAAAAATTTAAATTAATAATCTTTTTTGTAAAAGATAATTTATTAGATCATTTAAAATTTCTTTATAAGAGATCATAACGGTAACAATCATTGGACCTAATAAATGCTAAAAAGTTGACATAATTATCTTCTTTGTAAAAGATAAATTAATAGATCATTTAAAATTTCTTTATAAAAGATCATAACAGTAACAATCATTGGGCCTAATAAATGCTAAAAAATTTAAATTAATTATCTTTTTTGTAAATGATAGTTTATTAGATCATTTCAAATTTCTTTATAAAAGATCATAACGGTAACAATCGTTGGGCCTAATAAATGCTAAAAAAGTTGAAAGAATTATCTTCTTTGTAAAAGATAATTTAATAGATCATTTAAAATTTCTTTATAAAAGATCATAACGGTAATGATCATTGGGCCTGATAAATGCTAAAAAAGTTGACATAATTATCTTCTTTATAAAAGATAATTTAACAGATCATTTAAAATTTCTTTATAAAAGATCATAACGGTCACAATCATTGCGCCTAATAAATGCTAAAAAAGTTGACATAACTATCTTCCTGGTAAGAGATAATTTAATAGATTATTTAAAATTTATTTATTAAAAGATCATGACGGTAACAATCATTGGCCATAATAAATGCTAAAAAAGTTCACATAATTATGTTCTTTGTAAAAGATAATTTAATAGATCATTTAAAATTTATTTGTAATAGATCATAAGGGTAACGATTATTGGGCCCAATCAATGCTGAAAAAGTTGACATCTTTATCTTCTTTGTAAAAGATAATTTAACAAATCATTTAAAATTTCCTTGTAAAACATCATAACGGTAACGATTGTTGGGCCTAATAAATGCTAAAAAAGTTGATATAATTATCTTTTTTGTAAAAGATAATTTAATATATCAATTAAAATTTCTTTATAAAAGATCATAACGGTAACAATCATTGGGCATCATAATTTCTAAAAAAGTTCACATAATTATGTTCTTTGTAAAAGATAATTTAATAGATCATTTAAAATTTCTTTAAAAGAGATCATAACGGTAACGATCATTGGGCTTAATAAATGCTAAAAAAATTCACATAATTATCTTCTTTGTAAATGATAATTTAATAGATCATTTAAAATTTCCTTATAAAAATCATAACAGTAACCATCATTGGGCCTAATAAATGCTAAAAAAGTTGTCATAATTATCTTCTTTGTAAAAGATAATTTGATAGATCATTTAAAATTTCTTTATAAAAGATCATTACCGTAACAATTCTTGGGCCTAATAAATGCTAAAAAAGTTGACATAATTATCTTCTTTGTAAAAGATAATTTAATGGATCATGTAAAATTTCTTTATCATAGATCGTAACGGTATCAATTATTGGGCCTAATAAACGCTAAAAAAGTTGACATAATTCTCCTCTTTGTAAAAGATAATTTAAAATTTCTTTATAAAAGTTCATAACGGTAATTATCATTGGGCCTGATAAATGCTAAAAAAGTTGACATAATTATCTTCTTTCTAAAAGATAATTTAACAGATCATTTAAAATTTCTTTATAAAAGATCATAACCGTCACAATCATTGCGCCTAATAAATGCTAAAAAAGTTGACATAACTATCTTCCTGGTAAGAGATAATTTAATAGATCATTTAAAATTTATTTATTAAAAGATCATGATGGTAACAATCATTGGGCATAATAAATGCTAAAAAAGTTCACATAAGTATCTTCTTTGTAGAAGATAATTTAATAGATCATTTAAAATTTATTTGTAATAGATCATAAGGGTAAGGATGATGGGCCTAATAAATGCTGAAAAAGTTGACATCTTTATCTTCTTTGTAAAAGATAATTTAACAAATCATTTAAAATTTCCTTGTAAAACATCATAACGGTAACGATTGTTGGGCCTAATAAATGCTAAAAAAGTTGATATAATTATCTTTTTTGTAAAAGATAATTTAATATATCAATTAAAATTTCTTTATAAAAGATCATAACGGTAACAATCATTGGGCATATAATAATTTCTAAAAAAGTTCACATAATTATCTTCTTTGTAAAAGATAATTTAATAGATCATTTAAAATTTCTTTAAAAGACATCATAACGGTAACGATAATTGGGCTTAATAAATGCTAAAAAAGTTCACATAATTATCTTCGTTGTAAATGATAATTTAATAGATCATTTAAAATTTTCTTATAAAAGATCATAACAGTAACCATCATTGGGCCTAATAAATGCTAAAAAAGTTGACATAATTATCTTCTTTGTAAAAGGTAATTTGATAGATCATTTAAAATTTCTTTATAAAAGATCATTACCGTAACAATTGTTGGGCCTAATAAATGCTAAAAAAGTTGACATAATTATCTTCTTTGAAAAAGATAATTTAATGGATCATTTAAAATTTCTTTATCATAGATCGTAACGGTATCAATTATTGGGCCTAATATACGCTAAAAAAGTTGACATAATTCTCCTCTTTGTAAAAGATAATTTAATAGATAATTTAAAATTTCTTTATAAAAGGTCATAACGATAATGATCATTGGGCCTGATAAATGCTAAAAAAGTTGACATAATTATGTTCTTTCTAAAAGATAATTTAACAGACTATTTAAAATTGCTTTATAAAAGATCATAACGGTCACAATCATTGCGCCTAATAAATGCTAAAAAAGTGGACATAACTATCTTCCTAGTAAGAGATAATTTAATAGATCATTTAAAATTTCTTTATTAAAAGATCATGACGGTAACAATCATTGGGCAATAATAAATGCTAAAAAAGTTCACACAATTATCTTTTTTGTAAAAGATAATTTAATAGATCATTTAAAATTTATTTGTAATAGATCATAAGGGTAACGATGATTGGGCCTAATAAATGCTGAAAAAGTTGACATCTTTATCTTCTTTGTAAAAGATAATTTAACAAATCATTTAAAATTTCCTTGTAAAACATCATAACGGTAACGATTGTTGGGCCTAATAAATGCTAAAAAAGTTGATATAATTATCTTTTTTGTAAAAGATAATTTAATATATCAATTAAAATTTCTTTATAAAAGATCATATCGGTAACAATCATTGGGCTTAATAAATGCTAAAAGAGTTGACATAATTATCTTCTTTGTAAAAGATAATTTAACAGATCATCTAAAATTTCTTTATAAAAGATCATAACAGTAATAATCATTGGGCCTAGTAAATGCTAAAAAATTTAAATTAATAATCTTTTTTGTAAAAGATAATTTATTAGATCATTTAAAATTTCTTTATAAGAGATCATAACGGTAACAATCATTGGACCTAATAAATGCTAAAAGAGTTGACATAATTATCTTCTTTGTAAAAGATAAATTAATAGAACATTTAAAATTTCTTTATAAAAGATCATAACAGAAACAATTGTTGGGCCTAATAAATGCTAAAAAACTTGACATAATTATCTTATTTGTAAAAGATAATTTAATAGATCATTTAAAATTTCTTTATAAAAGATCATAACAGTAACAATCGTTGGGCCTAATAAATGCTAAAAAAGTTGAAAGAATTATCTTCTTTGTAAAAGATAATTTAATAGATCATTTAAAATTTCTTTATAAAAGATCATAACGGTAATGATCATTGGGCCTGATAAATGCTAAAAAAGTTGACATAATTATCTTCTTTATAAAAGATAATTTAACAGATCATTTAAAATTTCTTTATAAAAGATCATAACGGTCACAATCATTGCGCCTAATAAATGCTAAAAAAGTTGACATAATTATTCTTTGTAAAACATATTTTAATGGTTCATTTAAAACTTCTTTATAAAAGATCATAATGGTAACAATCATTGGGCCTAATAAATGGTAAAAAATTTAAATTAATTATGTTTTTTATAAAAGATAATTTAATAGATCATTGAAAATTTCTTTATAAAACATCATGACAGTAACAATCATTGGGCCCAATAAATGCTAAAAAAGATGACATAATTATCTTCTTTGTAAAAGGTAATTTAATAGATCACTTAAAATTTCTTTATAAAAGATCATAACGGTCACAATCATTGGGCCTAATAAATGCTAAAAAAGTTGACATAACTATCTTCCTGGTAAGAGATAATTTAATAGATCATTTAAAATTTCTTTATTAAAAGATCATGACGGTAACAATCATTGGGCATAATAAATGCTAAAAAATTTAAATTAATTATCGTTTTTGTAAATGATAATTTATTAGATCATTTCAAATTTCTTTATAAATGATCATAACGGTAACAATCATTGGGCCTAATAAATGCTAAAAAAGTTGAAAGAATTATCTTCTTCGTAAAAGATAATTTAATAGATCATTTAAAATTTCTTTATAAAAGATCATAACGGTCACAATCATTGGGCCTAATAAATGCTAAAAAAGTTGACATAACTATCTTTGTAAAAGATAGTTTAATGGTTCATTGTAAATTTTTTTATAAAAGATCATAATTGTAACAATCATTGGGCCTAATAAATGCTAAAAAATTTAAATTAATTATGTTTTTTATAAAAGATAATTTAATACATCATTGAAAATTTCTTTATAAAACATCATGACGGTAACAATCATTGGGCTTAATAAATGCTAAAAGAGTTGACATAATTATCTTCTTCGTAAAAGATAATTTAATAGATCATTTAAAATTTCTTTATAAAAGATCATAATGGTAACAATCATTGGGCCTAAAAAATTTAAATTAATTATGTTTTTTATAAAAGATAATTTAATAGATCATTTAAAATTTCTTTATAAAAGATCATGACGGTACCAATCATTGGGCATAATAAATGCTAAAAAATTTAAATTAATTATCTTTTTTGTAAAAGATAATTTATTAGGTCATTTAACATTTCTCTATATAAAAGATCATATCGGTAACAATCATTGGGCTTAATAAATGCTAAAAGAGTTGACATAATTATCTTCTTTGTAAAAGATAATTTAATAGATCATTTAAAATTTATTTATAAAAGATCATAAAAGTAACCATCATTAAGTCTAATAAATGCTAAAAAAGTTGACATAATTATCTTCTTTGTAAAAGATAATTTAACAGATCATCTAAAATTTCTTTATAAAAGATCATAACAGTAATAATCATTAGGCCTAGTAAATGCTAAAAAATTTAAATTAATTATCTTTTTTGTAAAAGATAATTTATTAGATCATTTAAAATTTCTTTATAAGAGATCATAATGGTAACAATCATTGGACCTAATAAATGCTAAAAGAGTTGACATAATTATCTTCTTTGTAAAAGATAAATTAATAGATCATTTAAAATTTCTTTATAAAAGATCATAACAGTAACAATCATTGGGCCTAATAAATGCTAAAAAATTTAAATTAATTATCTTTTTTGTAAATGATAATTTATTAGATCATTTCAAATTTCTCTATAAAAGATCATAACGGTAAAAATCCTTGGGCCTAATAAATGCTAAAAAAGTTGAAAGAATTATCTTCTTTGTAAAAGATAATTTAATAGATCATTTAAAATTTCTTTATAAAAGATCATAACGGTAATGATCATTGGGCCTGATAAATGCTAAAAAAGTTGACATAATTATCTTCTTTGAAAAGGTAATTTAATAGATCACTTAAAATTTCTTTATAAAAGATCATAACGGTCACAATCATTGGGCCTAATAAATGCTAAAAAAGTTGACATAACTATCTTCCTGGTAAGAGATAATTTAATAGATCATTTAAAATTTCTTTATTAAAAGATCATGACGGTAACAATCATTGGGCATAATAAATGCTAAAAAAGTTCACATAATTATCTTCTTTGTAAAAGATAATTTAATAGATCATTTAAAATTTATTTGTAATAGATCATAAGGGTAACGATGATTGGGCCTAATAAATGCTGAAAAAGTTGACATCTTTATCTTCTTTGTAAAAGATAATTTAACAAATCATTTAAAAATTCCTTGTAAAACATCATAACGGTAACGATTGTTGGGCCTAATAAATGCTAAAAAAGTTGATATGATTATCTTTTTTGTAAAAGATAATTTAATATATCAATTAAAATTTTTTTATAAAAGATCAAAACGGTAACAATCATTGGGCATAATAATTTCTAAAAAAGTTCACATAATTATCTTCTTTGTAAAAGATAATTTAATAGATCATTTAAAATTTCTTTAAAAGAGATCATAACGGTAACGATCGTTGGGCTTAACAAATGCTAAAAAAGTTCACATAATTATCTTCGTTGTAAATGATAATTTAATAGATCATTTAAAATTTCCTTATAAAAGATCATAACAGTAACCATCATTGGGCCTAATAAATGCTAAAAAAGTTGACATAATTATCTTCTTTGTAAAAGGTAATTTGATAGATCATTTAAAATTTCTTTATAAAAGATGATTACCGTAACAATTGTTGGGCCTAATATACGCTAAAAAAGTTGACATAATTGTCTTCTTTGTAAAAGATAATTTAATGGATCATGTAAAATTTCTTTATAAAAGGTCATAACGATAATGATCATTGGGCCTGATAAATGCTAAAAAAGTTGACATAATTATGTTCTTTCTAAAAGATAATTTAACAGACTATTTAAAATTGCTTTATAAAAGATCATAACGGTCACAATCATTGCGCCTAATAAATGCTAAAAAAGTGGACATAACTATCTTCCTAGTAAGAGATAATTTAATAGATCATTTAAAATTTCTTTATTAAAAGATCATGACGGTAACAATCATTGGGCAATAATAAATGCTAAAAAAGTTCACACAATTATCTTTTTTGTAAAAGATAATTTAATAGATCATTTAAAATTTATTTGTAATAGATCATAAGGGTAACGATGATTGGGCCTAATAAATGCTGAAAAAGTTGACATCTTTATCTTCTTTGTAAAAGATAATTTAACAAATCATTTAAAATTTCCTTGTAAAACATCATAACGGTAACGATTGTTGGGCCTAATAAATGCTAAAAAAGTTGATATAATTATCTTTTTTGTAAAAGATAATTTAATATATCAATTAAAATTTCTTTATAGAAGATCATATCGGTAACAATCATTGGGCTTAATAAATGCTAAAAGAGTTGACATAATTATCTTCTTTGTAAAAGATAATTTAACAGATCATCTAAAATTTCTTTATAAAAGATCATAACAGTAATAATCATTGGGCCTAGTAAATGCTAAAAAATTTAAATTAATAATCTTTTTTGTAAAAGATAATTTATTAGATCATTTAAAATTTCTTTATAAGAGATCATAACGGTAACAATCATTGGACCTAATAAATGCTAAAAGAGTTGACATAATTATCTTCTTTGTAAAAGATAAATTAATAGAACATTTAAAATTTCTTTATAAAAGATCATAACAGAAACAATTGTTGGGCCTAATAAATGCTAAAAAACTTGACATAATTATCTTATTTGTAAAAGATAATTTAATAGATCATTTAAAATTTCTTTATAAAAGATCATAACAGTAACAATCGTTGGGCCTAATAAATGCTAAAAAAGTTGAAAGAATTATCTTCTTTGTAAAAGATAATTTAATAGATCATTTAAAATTTCTTTATAAAAGATCATAACGGTAATGATCATTGGGCCTGATAAATGCTAAAAAAGTTGACATAATTATCTTCTTTATAAAAGATAATTTAACAGATCATTTAAAATTTCTTTATAAAAGATCATAACGGTCACGATCATTGCGCCTAATAAATGCTAAAAAAGTTGACATAATTATTCTTTGTAAAACATATTTTAATGGTTCATTTAAAACTTCTTTATAAAAGATCATAATGGTAACAATCATTGGGCCTAATAAATGGTAAAAAATTTAAATTAATTATGTTTTTTATAAAAGATAATTTAATAGATCATTGAAAATTTCTTTATAAAACATCATGACAGTAACAATCATTGGGCCCAATAAATGCTAAAAAAGATGACATAATTATCTTCTTTGTAAAAGGTAATTTAATAGATCACTTAAAATTTCTTTATAAAAGATCATAACGGTCACAATCATTGGGCCTAATAAATGCTAAAAAAGTTGACATAACTATCTTCCTGGTAAGAGATAATTTAATAGATCATTTAAAATTTCTTTATTAAAAGATCATGACGGTAACAATCATTGGGCATAATAAATGCTAAAAAATTTAAATTAATTATCGTTTTTGTAAATGATAATTTATTAGATCATTTCAAATTTCTTTATAAATGATCATAACGGTAACAATCATTGGGCCTAATAAATGCTAAAAAAGTTGAAAGAATTATCTTCTTCGTAAAAGATAATTTAATAGATCATTTAAAATTTCTTTATAAAAGATCATAACGGTCACAATCATTGGGCCTAATAAATGCTAAAAAAGTTGACATAACTATCTTTGTAAAAGATAGTTTAATGGTTCATTGTAAATTTTTTTATAAAAGATCATAATTGTAACAATCATTGGGCCTAATAAATGCTAAAAAATTTAAATTAATTATGTTTTTTATAAAAGATAATTTAATACATCATTGAAAATTTCTTTATAAAACATCATGACGGTAACAATCATTGGGCTTAATAAATGCTAAAAGAGTTGACATAATTATCTTCTTCGTAAAAGATAATTTAATAGATCATTTAAAATTTCTTTATAAAAGATCATAATGGTAACAATCATTGGGCCTAAAAAATTTAAATTAATTATGTTTTTTATAAAAGATAATTTAATAGATCATTTAAAATTTCTTTATAAAAGATCATGACGGTACCAATCATTGGGCATAATAAATGCTAAAAAATTTAAATTAATTATCTTTTTTGTAAAAGATAATTTATTAGGTCATTTAACATTTCTCTATATAAAAGATCATATCGGTAACAATCATTGGGCTTAATAAATGCTAAAAGAGTTGACATAATTATCTTCTTTGTAAAAGATAATTTAATAGATCATTTAAAATTTATTTATAAAAGATCATAAAAGTAACCATCATTAAGTCTAATAAATGCTAAAAAAGTTGACATAATTATCTTCTTTGTAAAAGATAATTTAACAGATCATCTAAAATTTCTTTATAAAAGATCATAACAGTAATAATCATTAGGCCTAGTAAATGCTAAAAAATTTAAATTAATTATCTTTTTTGTAAAAGATAATTTATTAGATCATTTAAAATTTCTTTATAAGAGATCATAATGGTAACAATCATTGGACCTAATAAATGCTAAAAGAGTTGACATAATTATCTTCTTTGTAAAAGATAAATTAATAGATCATTTAAAATTTCTTTATAAAAGATCATAACAGTAACAATCATTGGGCCTAATAAATGCTAAAAAATTTAAATTAATTATCTTTTTTGTAAATGATAATTTATTAGATCATTTCAAATTTCTCTATAAAAGATCATAACGGTAAAAATCCTTGGGCCTAATAAATGCTAAAAAAGTGGAAAGAATTATCTTCTTTGTAAAAGATAATTTAATAGATCATTTAAAATTTCTTTATAAAAGATCATAACGGTAATGATCATTGGGCCTGATAAATGCTAAAAAAGTTGACATAATTATCTTCTTTGAAAAGGTAATTTAATAGATCACTTAAAATTTCTTTATAAAAGATCATAACGGTCACAATCATTGGGCCTAATAAATGCTAAAAAAGTTGACATAACTATCTTCCTGGTAAGAGATAATTTAATAGATCATTTAAAATTTCTTTATTAAAAGATCATGACGGTAACAATCATTGGGCATAATAAATGCTAAAAAAGTTCACATAATTATCTTCTTTGTAAAAGATAATTTAATAGATCATTTAAAATTTATTTGTAATAGATCATAAGGGTAACGATGATTGGGCCTAATAAATGCTGAAAAAGTTGACATCTTTATCTTCTTTGTAAAAGATAATTTAACAAATCATTTAAAATTTCCTTGTAAAACATCATAACGGTAACGATTGTTGGGCCTAATAAATGCTAAAAAAGTTGATATGATTATCTTTTTTGTAAAAGATAATTTAATATATCAATTAAAATTTTTTTATAAAAGATCATAACGGTAACAATCATTGGGCATAATAATTTCTAAAAAAGTTCACATAATTATCTTCTTTGTAAAAGATAATTTAATAGATCATTTAAAATTTCTTTAAAAGAGATCATAACGGTAACGATCGTTGGGCTTAACAAATGCTAAAAAAGTTCACATAATTATCTTCGTTGTAAATGATAATTTAATAGATCATTTAAAATTTCCTTATAAAAGATCATAACAGTAACCATCATTGGGCCTAATAAATGCTAAAAAAGTTGACATAATTATCTTCTTTGTAAAAGGTAATTTGATAGATCATTTAAAATTTCTTTATAAAAGATGATTACCGTAACAATTGTTGGGCCTAATTAATGCTAAAAAAGTTGACATAATTGTCTTCTTTGTAAAAGATAATTTAATGGATCATGTAAAATTTCTTTATCATAGATCGTAACGGTATCAATTATTGGGCCTAATAAACGCTAAAAAAGTTGACATAATTCTCCTCTTTGTAAAAGATAATTTAACAGATCATTTAAAATTTCTTTATAAAAGATCATAACGGTCACAATCATTGCGCCTAATAAATGCTAAAAAAGTTGACATAACTATCTTCCTGGTAAGAGATAATTTAATAGATTATTTAAAATTTATTTATTAAAAGATCATGACGGTAACAATCATTGGCCATAATAAATGCTAAAAAAGTTCACATAATTATGTTCTTTGTAAAAGATAATTTAATAGATCATTTAAAATTTATTTGTAATAGATCATAAGGGTAACGATTATTGGGCCCAATCAATGCTGAAAAAGTTGACATCTTTATCTTCTTTGTAAAAGATAATTTAACAAATCATTTAAAATTTCCTTGTAAAACATCATAACGGTAACGATTGTTGGGCCTAATAAATGCTAAAAAAGTTGATATAATTATCTTTTTTGTAAAAGATAATTTAATATATCAATTAAAATTTCTTTATAAAAGATCATAACGGTAACAATCATTGGGCATAATAATTTCTAAAAAAGTTCACATAATTATCTTCTTTGTAAAAGATAATTTAATAGATCATTTAAAATTTCTTTAAAAGAGATCATAACGGTAACGATCATTGGGCTTAATAAATGCTAAAAAAATTCACATAATTATCTTCTTTGTAAATGATAATTTAATAGATCATTTAAAATTTCCTTATAAAAATCATAACAGTAACCATCATTGGGCCTAATAAATGCTAAAAAAGTTGTCATAATTATCTTCTTTGTAAAAGATAATTTGATAGATCATTTAAAATTTCTTTATAGAAGATCATTACCGTAACAATTCTTGGGCCTAATAAATGCTAAAAAAGTTGACATAATTGTCTTCTTTGTAAAAGATAATTTAATGGATCATGTAAAATTTCTTTATCATAGATCGTAACGGTATCAATTATTGGGCCTAATAAACGCTAAAAAAGTTGACATAATTCTCCTCTTTGTAAAAGATAATTTAATAGATAATTTAAAATTTCTTTATAAAAGGCCATAACGGTAATAATCATTGGGCCTGATAAATGCTAAAAAAGTTGACATAATTATCTTCTTTGTAAAAGATAATTTAACAGATCATTTAAAATTTCTATATAAAAGATCATAACGGCACAATCATTGCGCCTAATAAATGCTAAAAAGGTTGACATAATTATTCTTTGTAAAAGATAGTTTAATGGTTCATTTTAAATTTCTTTATAAAAGATCATAATTGTAACAATCATTGGGCCTAATAAATGCTAAAAAATTTAAATTAATTATGTTTTTTATAAAAGATAATTTAATACATCATTGAAAATTTCTTTATAAAACATCATGACGGTAGCAATCATTGGGCTTAATAAATGTTAAAAGAGTTGACATAATTATCTTCTTCGTAAAAGATAATTTAATAGATCATTTAAAATTTCTTTATAAAAGATCATAACGGTAACAATCATTGGGCCTAATAAATGCTAAAAAATTTAAATTAATTATGTTTTTTATAGAAGATAATTTAATAGATCATTTAAAATTTCTTTATAAAAGATCATGACGGTACCAATCATTATGCATAATAACTGCTAAAAAATTTAAATTAATTATCTTTTTTGTAAAAGATAATTTATTAGGTCACTTAACATTTCTCTATATAAAAGATCATATCGGTAACAATCATTGGGTTTAATAAATGCTAAAAGAGTTGACATAATTATCTTCTTTGTAAAAGATAATTTAATAGATCATTTAAAATTTATTTATAAAAGATCATAACGGTCACAATCATTGGGCCTAATAAATGCTAAAAAAGTTGACATAACTATCTTCCTGGTAAGAGATAATTTAATAGATCATTTAAAATTTATTTATTAAAAGATCATGACGGTAACAATCATTGGGCATAATAAATGCTAAAAAAGTTCACATAATTATGTTCTTTGTAAAAGATAATTTAATAGATCATTTAAAATTTATTTGTAATAGATCATACGGGTAACGATTATTGGGCCCAATAAATGCTGAAAAAGTTGACATCTTTATCTTCTTTGTAAAAGATAATTTAACAAATCATTTAAAATTTCCTTGTAAAACATCATAACGGTAACAATTGTTGGGCCTAATAAATGCTAAAAAAGTTGTCATAATTATCTTCTTTGTAAAAGATAATTTGATAGATCATTTCAAATTTCTTTATAAAAGATCATTACCGTAACAATTCTTGGGCCTAATAAATGCTAAAAAAGTTGACATAATTATCTTCTTTGTAAAAGATAATTTAATAGATCATTTAAAAGTTCTTTATAAAAGATCATAACAGTCACAATTGTTGGGCCTAATAAATGCTAAAAAACTTGACATAATTATCTTATTTGTAAAAGATAATTTAATAGATCATCTAAAATTTCTTTATAAAAGATCATAACAGTAACAATCGTTGGGCCTAATAAATGCAAAAAAAGTTGATATAATTATCTTCTTTGTAAAAGATAATTTAATGGATCATGTAAAATTTCTTTATCATAGATCGTAACGGTATCAATTATTGGGCCTAATAAACGCTAAAAAAGTTGACATAATTCTCCTCTTTGTAAAAGATAATTTAATAGATAATTTAAAATTTCTTTATAAAAGGCCATAACGGTAATAATCATTGGGCCTGATAAATGCTAAAAAAGTTGACATAATTATCTTCTTTGTAAAAGATAATTTAACAGATCATTTAAAATTTCTTTATAAAAGATCATAACGGTCACAATCATTGCGCCTAATAAATGCTAAAAAGGTTGACATAATTATTCTTTGTAAAAGATAGTTTAATGGTTCATTTTAAATTTCTTTATAAAAGATCATAATTGTAACAATCATTGGGCCTAATAAATGCTAAAAAATTTAAATTAATTATGTTTTTTATAAAAGATAATTTAATACATCATTGAAAATTTCTTTATAAAACATCATGACGGTAGCAATCATTGGGCTTAATAAATGTTAAAAGAGTTGACATAATTATCTTCTTCGTAAAAAATAATTTAATAGATCATTTAAAATTTCTTTATAAAAGATCATAACGGTAACAATCATTGGGCCTAATAAATGCTAAAAGATTTAAATTAATTATGTTTTTTTATAAAAGATAATTTAATAGATCATTTAAAATTTCTTTATAAAAGATCATGACGGTACCAATCATTATGCATAATAACTGCTAAAAAATTTAAATTAATTATCTTTTTTGTAAAAGATAATTTATTAGGTCATTTAACATTTCTCTATATAAAAGATCATATCGGTAACAATCATTGGGTTTAATAAATGCTAAAAGAGTTGACATAATTATCTTCTTTGTAAAAGATAATTTAATAGATCATTTAAAATTTATTTATAAAAGATCATAAAAGTAACCATCATTAAGCCTAATAAATGCTAAAAAAGTTGACATAATTATCTTCTTTGTAAAAGATAATTTAACAGATCATCTAAAATTTCTTTATAACAGATCATAACAGTAATAATCATTGAGACTAGTAAATGCTAAAAAATTTAAATTAATTATCTTTTTTGGAAAAGATAATTTATTAGATCATTTAAAATTTCTTTATAAGACATCATAACGGTAACAATCATTGGACATAATAAATGCTAAAAGAGTTGACATAATTATCTTCTTTGTAAAAGATAAATTAATACATCATCTAAAATTTCTTTATAAAAGATCATAACAGTAACAATCGTTGGGCCTAATAAATGCAAAAAAAGTTGATATAATTATCTTCTTTGTAAAAGATAATTTAATGGATCATGTAAAATTTCTTTATCATAGATCGTAACGGTATCAATTATTGGGCCTAATAAACGCTAAAAAAGTTAACATAATTCTCCTCTTTGTAAAAGATAATTTAATAGATAATTTAAAATTTCTTTATAAAAGGCCATAACGGTAATAATCATTGGGCCTGATAAATGCTAAAAAAGTTGACATAATTATCTTCTTTGTAAAAGATAATTTAACAGATCATTTAAAATTTCTTTATAAAAGATCATAACGGTCACAATCATTGCGCCTAATAAATGCTAAAAAGGTTGACATAATTATTCTTTGTAAAAGATAGTTTAATGGTTCATTTTAAATTTCTTTATAAAAGATCATAATTGTAACAATCATTGGGCCTAATAAATGCTAAAAAATTTAAATTAATTATGTTTTTTATAAAAGATAATTTAATACATCATTGAAAATTTCTTTATAAAACATCATGACGGTAACAATCATTGGGCCCAATAAATGCAAAAAAAGATGACATAATTATCTTCTTTGTAAAAGGTAATTTAATAGATCATTTAAAATTTCTTTATAAAAGATCATGACGGTACCAATCATTGGGCATAATAAATGCTAAAAAAATTAAATTAATTATCTTTTTTGTAAAATATAATTTATTAGGTCATTTAACATTTCTCTATAAAAGATCATATCGGTAACAATCATTGGGCTTAATAAATGCTAAAAGAGTTGACATAATTATCTTCTTTGTAAAAGATAATTTAATAGATCATTTAAAATTTATTTAAAAAAGATCATAAAAGTAACCATCATTAAGCCTAATAAATGCTAAAAAAGTTGACATAATTATCTTCTTTGTAAAAGATAATTTAACAGATCATCTAAAATTTCTTTATAAAAGATCATAACAGTAATAATCATTGGGCCTAGTAAATGCTAAAAACCTGAAATTAATTATCTTTTTTGTAAAAGATAATTTATTAGATCATTTAAAATTTATTTATAAGAGATCATAACGGTAACAATCATTGGACCTAATAAATGCTAAAAGAGTTGACATAATTATCTTCTTTGTAAAAGATAAATTAATAGATCATTTAAAATTTCTTTATAAAAGATCATAACGGTAACAATCATTGGGCCTAATAAATGCTAAAAAATTTAAATTAATTATCTTTTTTGTAAATGATAATTTATTAGATCATTTCAAATTTCTTTATAAAAGATCATAACGGTAACAATCATTGGGCCTAATAAATGCTAAAAAAGTTGAAAGAATTATCTTCTTTGTAAAAGATAATTTAATAGATCATTTAAAATTTCTTTATAAAAGATCATAACGGTAATGATCATTGGGCTTGATAAATGCAAAAAAGTTGACATAATTATCTTCTTTATAAAAGATAATTTAACAGATCATTTAAAATTTCTTTATAAAAGATCATAACGGTAACAATCATTGAGCCCAATAAATGCTAAACAAGATGACATAATTATCTTCTTTGTAAAAGGTAATTTAACAGATCACTTAAAATTTCTTTATAAAAGGTCATAACGGTCACAATCATTGGGCCTAATAAATGCTAAAAAAGTTGAGATAACTATCTTCCTGGTAAGATAATTTAATAGATCATTTAAAATTTATTTATTAAAAGATCATGACGGTAACAATCATTGGGCATAATAAATGCTAAAAAAGTTCACATAATTATCTTCTTTGTAAAAGATAATTTCATAGATCATTTAAAATTTATTTGTAATAGATCATAAGGGTAACGATGATTGGGCCTAATAAATGCTGAAAAAGTTGACATCTTTATCTTCTTTGTAAAAGATAATTTAACAGATCATTTAAAATTTCCTTGTAAAACATCATAACGGTAACGATTGTTGGGCCTAATAAATGCTAAAAAAGTTGATATAATTATCTTTTTTGTAAAAGATAATTTAATATATCAATTAAAATTTCTTTATAAAAGATCATAACGGTAACAATCATTGGGCATAATAATTTCTAAAAAAGTTCACATAATTATCTTCTTTGTAAAAGATAATTTAATAGATCATTTAAAATTTCTTTAAAAGAGATCATAACGGTAACGATCATTGGGCTTAACAAATGCTAAAAAAGTTCACATAATTATCTTCGTTGTAAATGATAATTTAATAGATCATTTAAAATTTCCTTATAAAAGATCATAACAGTAACCATCATTGGGCCTAATAAATGCTAAAAAAGTTGACATAATTATCTTCTTTGTAAAAGGTAATTTGATAGATCATTTATAATTTCTTTATAAAAGATGATTACCGTAACAATTGTTGGGCCTAATAAATGCTAAAAAAGTTGACATAATTATCTTCTTTGTAAAAGATAATTTAATGGATCATTTAAAATTTCTTTATCATAGATCGTAACGGTATCAATTATTGGGCCTAATCAACGCTAAAAAAGTTGACATAATTCTCCTCTTTGTAAAAGATAATTTAATAGATAATTTAAAATTTCTTTATAAAAGGTCATAACGGTAATGATCATTGGGCCTGATAAATGCTAAAAAAGTTGACATAATTATCTTCTTTGTAAAAGATAATTTAACAGATCATTTAAAATTTCTTTATAAAAGATCATAACGGTCACAATCATTGTGCCTAATAAATGCTAAAAAAGTTGACATAACTATCTTCCTGGTAAGAGATAATTTAATAGATCATTTAAAATTTATTTATTAAAAGATCATGACGGTAACAATCATTGGGCATAATAAATGCTAAAAACGTTCACATAATTACGTTCTTTGTAAAAGATAATTTAATAGATCATTTAAAATTTATTTGTAATAGACCATAAGGGTAATGATGATTGGGCTCAATAAATGCTGAAAAAGTTGACATCTTTATCTTCTTTGTAAAAGATAATTTAACAAATCATTTAAAATTTCCTTGTAAAACATCATAATGGTAACGATTGTTGGGCCTAATAAATGCTAAAAAAGTTTATATAATTATCTTTTTTGTAAAAGATAATTTAATATATCAATTAAAATTTCTTTATAAAAAATCATAACGGTAACAATCATTGGGCATAATAATTTCTAAAAAAGTTCACATAATTATCTTCTTTGTAAAAGATAATTTAATAGATCATTTAAAATTTCTTTAAAACAGATCATAACGGTAACGATCATTGGGCTTAATAAATGCTAAAAAAGTTCACATAATTATCTTCTTTGTAAATGATAATTTAATAGATCATTTAAAATTTCCTTATAAAAATCATAAGAGTAACCATCATTGGGCCTAATAAATGCTAAAAAAGTTGTCATAATTATCTTCTTTGTAAAAGATAATTTGATAGATCATTTCAAATTTCTTTATAAAAGATCATAACGGTAACAATCATTGGGCCTAATAAATGCTAAAAAAGTTGAAAGAATTATCTTCTTTGTAAAAGATAATTTAATAGATCATTTAAAATTTCTTTATAAAAGATCATAACGGTAATGATCATTGGGCCTGATAAATGCTAAAAAAGTTGACCCAATTATCTTCTTTGTAAAAGATAATTTAACAGATCATTTAAAATTTCTTTATAAAAGATCATAACAGTAACAATCGTTGGGCCTAATAAATGCAAAAAAAGTTGATATAATTATCTTCTTTGTAAAAGATAATTTAATGGATCATGTAAAATTTCTTTATCATAGATCGTAACGGTATCAATTATTGGGGCTAATAAACGCTAAAAAAGTTGACATAATTCTCCTCTTTGTAAAAGATAATTTAATAGATAATTTAAAATTTCTTTATAAAAGGCCATAACGGTAATAATCATTGGGCCTGATAAATGCTAAAAAAGTTGACATAATTATCTTCTTCGTAAAAGATAATTTAACAGATCATTTAAAATTTGTTTATAAAAGATCATAACGGTCACAATCATTGCGCCTAATAAATGCTAAAAAGGTTGACATAATTATTCTTTGTAAAAGATAGTTTAATGGTTCATTTTAAATTTCTTTATAAAAGATCATAATTGTAACAATCATTGGGCCTAATAAATGCTAAAAAATTTAAATTAATTATGTTTTTTATAAAAGATATTTTAATAGATCATTGAAAATTTCTTTACAAAACATCATGACGGTAACAATCATTGGGCTTAATAAATGCTAAAAGAGTTGACATAATAATCTTCTTCGTAAAAGATAATTTAATAGATCATTTAAAATTTCTTTATAAAAGATTATAACGGTAACAATCATTGGGCCTAATAAATGCTAAAATATTTAAATTAATTATGTTTTTTATAAAAGATAATTTAATAGATCATTTAAAATTTCTTTATAAAAGATCATGCGGTACCAATCATTGGGCATAATAAATGCTAAAAAAATTAAATTAATTATCTTTTTTGTAAAATATAATTTATTAGGTCATTTAACATTTCTCTATAAAAGATCATATCGGTAACAATCATTGGGCTTAATAAATGCTAAAAGAGTTGACATAATTATCTTCTTTGTAAAAGATAATTTAATAGATCATTTAAAATTTATTTAAAAAAAATCATAAAAGTAACCATCATTAAGCCTAATAAATGCTAAAAAAGTTGACATAATTATCTTCTTTGTAAAAGATAATTTAACAGATCATCTAAAATTTCTTTATAAAAGATCATAACAGTAATAATCATTGGGCCTAGTAAATGCTAAAAACCTGAAATTAATTATCTTTTTTGTAAAAGATAATTTATTAGATCATTTAAAATTTCTTTATAAGAGATCATAACGGTAACAATCATTGGACCTAATAAATGCTAAAAGAGTTGACATAATTATCTTCTTTGTAAAAGATAAATTAATAGATCATTTAAAATTTCTTTATAAAAGATCATAACGGTAACAATCATTGGGCCTAATAAATGCTAAAAAATTTAAATTAATTATCTTTTTTGTAAATGATAATTTATTAGATCATTTCAAATTTCTTTATAAAAGATCATAACGGTAACAATCATTGGGCCTAATAAATGCTAAAAAAGTTGAAAGAATTATCTTCTTTGTAAAAGATAATTTAATAGATCATTTAAAATTTCTTTATAAAAGATCATAACGGTAATGATCATTGGGCTTGATAAATGCAAAAAAGTTGACATAATTATCTTCTTTATAAAAGATAATTTAACAGATCATTTAAAATTTCTTTATAAAAGATCATAACGGTCACAATCATTGCGCCTAATAAATGCTAAAAAAGTTGACATAATTATTCTTTGTAAAAGATACTTTAATGGTTCATTTAAAATTTCTTTATAAAAGATCATAATGGTAACAATCATTAGGCCTAATAAATGCTAAAAAATTTAAATTAATTATGTTTTTTATAAAAGATAATTTAATAGATCATTTAAAATTTCTTTATAAAAGATCATAACGGTAACAATCATTGGGCCCAATAAATGCTAAACAAGATGACATAATTATCTTCTTTGTAAAAGGTAATTTAACAGATCACTTAAAATTTCTTTATAAAAGATCATAACGGTCACAATCATTGAGCCTAATAAATGCTAAAAAAGTTGAGATAACTATCTTCCTGGTAAGATAATTTAATAGATCATTTAAAATTTATTTATTAAAAGATCATGACGGTAACAATCATTGGGCATAATAAATGCTAAAAAAGTTCACATAATTATCTTCTTTGTAAAAGATAATTTCATAGATCATTTAAAATTTCTTTGTAATAGATCATAAGGGTAACGATGATTGGGCCTAATAAATGCTGAAAAAGTTGACATCTTTATCTTCTTTGTAAAAGATAATTTAACAGATCATTTAAAATTTCCTTGTAAAACATCATAACGGTAACAATTGTTGGGCCTAATAAATGCTAAAAAAGTTGATATAATTATCTTTTTTGTAAAAGATAATTTAATATATCAATTAAAATTTCTTTATAAAAGATCATAACGGTAACAATCATTGGGCATAATAATTTCTAAAAAAGTTCACATAATTATCTTCTTTGTAAAAGATAATTTAATAGATCATTTAAAATTTCTTTAAAAGAGATCATAACGGTAACGGTCATTGGGCTTAATAAATGCTAAAAAAGTTCACATAATTATCTTCTTTGTGAATGATAATTTAATAGATCATTTAAAATTTCCTTATAGAAATCATAACAGTAACCATCATTGGGCCTAGTAAATGCTAAAAAAATTGACATAATTATCTTCTTTGTAAAAGATAATTTGATAGATCATTTAAAATTTCTTTATAAAAGATCATTACCGTAACAATTCTTGGGCCTAATAAATGCTAAAAACGTTGACATAATTATCTTCCTTGTAAAAGATAATTTAATAGATCCTTTAAAATTTCTTTATAAAAGATCGTAACAGTAACAATTGTTGGGCCTAATAAATGCTAAAAAACTTGACATAATTATCTTATTTGTAAAAGGTAATTTAATAGATCATTTAAAATTTCTTTATAAAAGATCGTAACAGTAACAATTGTTGGGCCTAATAAATGCTAAAAAACTTGACATAATTATCTTATTTGTAAAAGGTAATTTAATAGATCATTTAAAATTTCTTTATAAAAGATAATAACAGTAACAATCGTTGGGCCTAATAAATGCAAAAAAAGTTGATATAATTATCTTCTTTGTAAAAGATAATTTAATGCATTATGTAAAATTTCTTTATCATAGATCGTAACGATATCAATTATTGGGCCTAATAAACGCTAAAAAAGTTGACATAATTCTCCTCTTTGTAAAATATAATTTAATAGATAATTTAAAATTTCTTTATAAAAGGTCATAACGGTAATGATCATTGGGCCTGATAAATGCTAAAAAAGTTGACATAATTATCTTCTTCGTAAAAGATAATTTAACAGATCATTTAAAATGTGTTTATAAAAGATCATAACGGTCACAATCATTGCGCCTAATAAATGCTAAAAAAGTTGACATAATTATTCTTTGTAAAAGATAGTTTAATGGTTCATTTTAAATTTCTTTATAAAAGATCATAATGGTAACAATCATTGGGCCTAATAAATCCTCAAAAATTTAAATTAATTATGTTTTTTATAAAAGATAATTTAATAGATCATTGAAAATTGCTTTATAAAACATCATGACGGTAACAATCATTGGGCTTACTAAATGCTAAAAGAGTTGACATAATTATCTTCTTCGTAAAAGATAATTTAATAGATCATTTAAAATTTCTTTATAAAAGATCATAACGGTAACAATCATTGGGCCTAATAAATGCTAAAAAATTTAAATTAATTATGTTTTTTATAAAAGATAATTTAATAGATCATTTAAAATTTCTTTATAAAAGATCATAATGGTACCAATCATTGGGCATAATAAATGCTAAAAAATTTAAATTAATTATCTTTTTTGTAAAAGATAATTTATTAGGTCATTTACCATTTCTCTATAAAAGATCATATCGGTAACAATCATTGGGCTTCATAAATGCTAAAAGAGTTGACACAATTATCTTCTTTGTAAAAGATAATTTAATAGATCATTTAAAATTTATTCATAAAAGATCATAAAAGTAACCATCATTAAGCCTAATAAATGCTAAAAAAGTTGACATAATTATCTTCTTTGTAAAAGATAATTTAACATATCATCTAAAATTTCTTTATAAAAGATCATAACAGTAATAATCATTGGGCCTAGTAGATGCTACAAAATTTAAATTATCTTTTTTTTAAAGATAATTTATTAGATCATTTAAAATTTCTTTATAAGAGATCATAACGGCAACAATCATTGGACCTAATAAATGCTAAAAGAGTTGACATAATTATTTTCTTTGTAAAAGATAATTTAATAGATCATTTAAAATTTCTTTATAAAAGATCATAACGGTAACAATCATTGGGCCTAATAAATGCTAAAAAATTTAAATTAATTATGTTTTTTATAAAAGATAATTTAATAGATCATTTAAAATTTCTTTATAAAAGATCATAACGGTACCAATCATTGGGCCTAATAAATGCTAAAAAATTTAAATTAATTATCTTTTTTGTAAAGGATAATTTATTAGATCATTTAACATTTCTTTATAAAAGATCATATCGGTAACAATCATTGGGCTTAATAAATGCTAAAAGAGTTGACATAATTATCTTCTTTTTAAAAGATAATTTAATAAATCATTTAAAATTTATTTATAAAAGATCATAACAGTAACCATCATTGGGCCTAATAAATGCTAAAAAAGTTGACACAATTATCTTCTTTGTAAAAGATAATTTAATAGATCATGTAAAATTTCTTTATAAAAGATCATAATAGTAAGAATCATTGGGCCTAATAAATGCTAAAAAATTTAAATTAATTATCTTTTTTGTAAAAGATAATTTAATAGATCATTTAAAATTTCTTTATAAAAGATCATAATGGTAACAATCATTGGGCCTAATAAATGCTAAAAAATTTAAATTAATTATGTTTTTTATAAAAGATAATTTAATAGATCATTGAAAATTTCTTTATAAAACATCATGACAGTAACAATCATTGGGCTTAATAAATTCTAAAAGAGTTGACATAATTATTTTCTTTGTAAAAGATAATTTAATAGATCATTTAAAATTTCTTTATAAAAGATCATAACGGTAACAATCATTGGGCCTAATAAATGCTAAAAAAGTTGAAAGAATTATCTTCTTTGTAAAAGATAATTTAATAGATTATTTAAAATTTCTTTATAAAAGATCATAACGGTAACAATCATTGGGCCTAATAAATGATAAAAAATTTAAATTAATTATTTTTTTATAAAAGATAATTTAATAGATCATGTAAAATTTCTTTATAAAAGATCATAACAGTAATAATCATTGGCCTAATAAATGCTAAAAAATTTAAATTAATTATCTTCTTTGTAAAAGATAATTTAATAGATCGTTTAAAATTTCTTTATAAAAGGTCATAATGGTAACAATCATTGGGCCTAATAAATGCTAAAAAATTTAAATTAATTATCTTTTTTGTAAATGATAATTTATTAGATCATTTCAAATTTCTTTATAAAAGATCATAACGGTAACAATCATTGGGCCTAATAAATGCTAAAAAAGTTGAAAGAATTATCTTCCTTGTAAAAGATAAATTAATAGATCATTTAAAATTTCTTTATAAAAGATCATAACGGTAACAATCATTGGGCCTAATAAATGCTAAAAAATTTAAATTAATTATCTTTTTTGTAAATGATAATTTATTAGATCATTTCAAATTTCTTTATAAAAGATCATAACGGTAACAATCATTGGGCCTAATAAATGCTAAAAAAGTTGAAAGAATTATCTTCTTTGTAAAAGATAATTTAATAGATCATTTAAAATTTCTTTATAAAAGATCATAACGGTAATGATCATTGGGCCTGATAAATGCTAAAAAAGTTGACACAATTATCTTCTTTGTAAAAGATAATTTAACAGATCATTTAAAATTTCTTTATAAAAGATCATAACGGTCACAATCATTGCGCCTAATAAATGTTAAAAAAGTTGACATAATTAGTCTTTGTAAAAGATAGTTTAATGGTTGATTTAAAATTTCTTTATAAAAGATCATAATGGTAACAATCATTGGGCCTAATAAATGCTAAAAAATTTAAATTACTTATGTTTTTTATAAAAGATAATTTAATAGATCATTGAAAATTTCTTTATAAAACATCATGACAGTAACAATCATTGGGCTTAATAAATGCTAAAAGAGTTGACATAATTATCTTCTTTGTAAAAGATAATTTAATAGATCATTTAAAATTTCTTTATAAAAGATCATAACGGTAACAATCATTGGGCCTAATAAATGCTAAAAAATTTAAATTAATTATCTTTTTTGTAAAAGATAATTTATTAGATCATTTAACATTTCTTTATAAAAGATCATATCAGTAACAATCATTGGGCTTCATAAATGCTAAAAAAGTTGACATAATTATCTTCTTTGTAAAAGATAATTAATAGATCATTTAAAATTTATTTATAAAAGATCATAACAGTAACCATCATTGGGCCTAAAAAATGCTAAAAAAGTTGACATAATTATCTTTTTTGTAAAAGATAATTTAATAGATCATTTAAAATTTCTTTATAAAAGATCATAACGGTAATGATCATTGGGCCTGATAAATGCTAAAAAAGTTGACACAATTATCTTCTTTGTAAAAGATAATTTAACAGATCATTTAAAATTTCTTTATAAAAGATCATAACGGTCACAATCATTGCGCCTAATAAATGCTAAAAAAGTTGACATAATTAGTCTTTGTAAAAGATAGTTTAATGGTTCATTTAAAATTTCTTTATAAAAGATCATAATGGTAACAATCATTGGGCCTAATAAATGCTAAAAAATTTATATTACTTATGTTTTTTATAAAAGATAATTTAATAGATCATTGAAAATTTCTTTATAAAACATCATGAGAGTAACAATCATTGGGCTTAATAAATGCTAAAAGAGTTGACATAATTATCTTCTTTGTAAAAGATAATTTAATAGATCATTTAAAATTTCTTTATAAAAGATCATAACGGTAACAATCATTGGGCCTAATAAATGCTAAAAAAATTAAAATAATTATGTTTTTTATAAAAGATAATTTAATAGATCATTTAAAATTTTTTTATAAAAGATCATAACGGTACCAATCATTGGACCTAATAAATGCTAAAAAATTTAAATTAATTATATCTTTTGTAAAAGATAATTTATTAGATCATTTAACATTTCTTTATAAAAAATCATATCGGTAACAATCATTGGGCTTAATAAATGCTAAAAAAGTTGACATAATTATCTTCTTTGTAAAAGATAATTTAATAGATCATTTAAAATTTATTTATAAAAGATCATAACAGTAACCATCATTGGGCCTAATAAATGCTAAAAAAGTTGACATAATTATCTTCTTTGTAAAAGATAATTTAATAGATCATTTAAAATTTATTTATAAAAGATCATAACAGTAACCATCATTGGGCCTAATAAATGCTAAAAAAGTTGACATAATTATCTTCTTCGTAAAAAATAATTTAATAGATCATGTAAAATTTCTCAATAAAAGATCATGACAGTAGTAATCATTGGGCCTAATAAATGCTAAAAAATTTAAATTAATTATCTTCTTCGTAAAAAATAATTTAATAGATCATGTAAAATTTCTCTATAAAAGATCATGACAGTAGTAATCATTGGGCCTAATAAATGCTGAAAAATTTAAATTAATTATCTTCTTTGTAAAAGATAATTTATTAGATCATTTAAAATTTCTTTATAAAAGATCATAACGGTAACAATCATTGAGCCTAATAAATGCTAAAAAATTTAAATTAATTATGTTTTTTATAAAACATAATTTAATAGATCATTTAAATTTTTTTTATAAAAGATCATGACGGTACCAATCATTGGGCCTAATAAATGCTAAAAAAGTTGAAAGAATTATCTTCTTTGTAAAAGATAATTTAATAGATCATTTAAAATTTCTTCATAAAAGATCATAACGGTAATGATCATTGGGCCTGATAAATGCTAAAAAAGTTGACATAATTAACTTCTTTGTAAAATATAATTTAACAGATCATTGAAAATTTCTTTATAAAACATCATGACGGTAACAATCATTGGGCTTAATAAATGCTAAAAGAGTTGACATAATTATCTTCTTCGTAAAAGATAATTTAATAGATCATCTAAAATTTCTTTATAAAAGATAATAAATGCTAAAAAATTTAAATTAATTATCTTATTTGTAAAAGATAATTTATTAGATCATTTAAAATTTCTTTATAAGAGATCATAACGGTAACAATCATTGGAGCTAATAAATGCTAAAATAGTTGACATAATTATCTTCTTTGTAAAAGATAAATTAATAGATCTTTTAAAATTTGTTTATAAAAGATCATAACAGTAACAATCATTGTGCCTAATAAATGCTAAAAAATTGAAATTAATTATATTTTTTGTAAATGATAATTTATTAGATCATTTAAAATTTCTTTATAAAAGATCATAATGGTAACAATCATTGGGCCTAATAAATGCTAAAAAATTTAAATTAATTATGTTTTTTATAAAAGATAATTTAATAGATCATTTAAAATTTCTTTATAAAAGATCATAACGGTAACAATCATTGGACCTAATAAATGCTAAAAAATTTAAGTTAATTATCTTTTTTGTAAAAGATAATTTATTAGATCATTTAACATTTCTTTATAAAAGATCATAACGGTAACAATCATTAGGCCTAATAAATGCTAAAAGAGTTGACATAACTACCTTCTTTGTAAAAGATAATTTATTAGATCATTTAAAATTTCTTTATAAAAGATCATAACGGTAACAATCATTGAGCCTAATAAATGCTAAAAAATTTAAATTAATTATGTTTTTTATAAAACATAATTTAATAGATTATTTAAATTTTTTTTTATAAAAGATCATGACGGTACCAATCATTGGGCCTAATAAATGCTAAAAAATTTAAATTAATTATCTTTTTTGTAAAAGATAATTTATTAGATCATTTAACATTTCTTTATAAAAGATCATATCAGTAACAATCATTGGGCTTCATAAATGCTAAAAGAGTTGACATAATTATCTTCTTTGTAAAATATAATTAATAGATCATTTAAAATTTATTTATAAAAGATCATAACAGTAACCATCATTGGGCCTAATAAATGCTAAAAAAGTTGACATAATTATCTTCTTTGTAAAAGATAATTTAATAGATCATTTAAAATTTATTTATAAAAGATCATAACGGTAACAATCATTGGGCGTAATAAATGCTAAAAAATTTAAATTAATTATCTTTTTTGTAAATGATAATTTATTAGATCATTTCAAATTTCTTTATAAAAGATCATAACGGTAACAATCATTGGGCCTAATAAATGCTAAAAAAGTTGAAAGAATTATCTTCTTTGTAAAAGATAATTTAATAGATCATTTAAAATTTCTTCATAAAAGATCATAACGGTAATGATCATTGGGCCTGATAAATGCTAAAAAAGTTGACATAATTAACTTCTTTGTAAAATATAATTTAACAGATCATTGAAAATTTCTTTATAAAACATCATGACGGTAACAATCATTGGGCTTAATAAATGCTAAAAGAGTTGACATAATTATCTTCTTCGTAAAAGATAATTTAATAGATCATCTAAAATTTCTTTATAAAAGATCATAACAGTAATAATCATTGGGCCTAATAAATGCTAAAAAATTTAAATTAATTATCTTATTTGTAAAAGATAATTTATTAGATCATTTAAAATTTCTTTATAAGAGATCATAACGGTAACAATCATTGGAGCTAATAAATGCTAAAATAGTTGACATAATTATCTTCTTTGTAAAAGATAAATGAATAGATCTTTTAAAATTTCTTTATAAAAGATCATAACAGTAACAATCATTGTGCCTAATAAATGCTAAAAAATTTAAATTAATTATCTTTTTTGTAAATAATAATTTATTAGATCATTTAAAATTTCTTTATAAAAGATCATAATGGTAACAATCATTGGGCCTAATAAATGCTAAAAAATTTAAATTAATTATGTTTTTTATAAAAGATAATTTAATAGATCATTTAAAATTTCTTTATAAAAGATCATAACGGTAACAATCATTGGACCTAATAAATGCTAAAAAATTTAAGTTAATTATCTTTTTTGTAAAAGATAATTTATTAGATCATTTAACATTTCTTTATAAAAGATCATAACGGTAACAATCATTAGGCCTAATAAATGCTAAAAGAGTTGACATAACTACCTTCTTTGTAAAAGATAATTTATTAGATCATTTAAAATTTCTTTATAAAAGATCATAACGGTAACAATCATTGAGCCTAATAAATGCTAAAAAATTTAAATTAATTATGTTTTTTATAAAACATAATTTAATAGATCATTTAAATTTTTTTTATAAAAGATCATGACGGTACCAATCATTGGGCCTAATAAATGCTAAAAAATTTAAATTAATTATCTTTTTTGTAAAAGATAATTTATTAGATCATTTCAAATTTCTTTATAAAAGATCATATCAGTAACAATCATTGCGCTTCATAAATGCTAAAAGAGTTGACATAATTATCTTCTTTGTAAAATATAATTAATAGATCATTTAAAATTTATTTATAAAAGATCATAACAGTAACCATCATTGGGCCTAATAAATGCTAAAAAAGTTGACATAATTATCTTCTTTGTAAAAGATAATTTAATAGATCATTTAAAATTTCTTTATAAAAGATCATAACGGTAACAATCATTGGGCCTAATAAATGCTAAAAAAATTAAAATAATTATGTTTTTTATAAAAGATAATTTAATAGATCATTTAAAATTTTTTTATAAAAGATCATAACGGTACCAATCATTGGACCTAATAAATGCTAAAAAATTTAAATTAATTATATCTTTTGTAAAAGATAATTTATTAGATCATTTAACATTTCTTTATAAAAAATCATATCGGTAACAATCATTGGTCTTAATAAATGCTAAAAAAGTTGACATAATTATCTTCTTTGTAAAAGATAATTTAATAGATCATTTAAAATTTATTTATAAAAGATCATAACAGTAACCATCATTGGGCCTAATAAATGCTAAAAAAGTTGACATAATTATCTTCTTCGTAAAAAATAATTTAATAGATCATGTAAAATTTCTCTATAAAAGATCATGACAGTAGTAATCATTGGGCCTAATAAATGCTAAAAAATTTAAATTAATTATCTTCTTCGTAAAAAATAATTTGATAGATCATGTAAAATTTCTCTATAAAAGATCATGACAGTAGTAATCATTGGGCCTAATAAATGCTGAAAAATTTAAATTAATTATCTTCTTTGTAAAAGATAATTTAATAGATCATTTAAAATTTCTTTATAAAAGATCATAACGGTAACAATCATTGGGCCTAATAAATGCTAAAAAATTTAAATTAATTATCTTTTTTATAAAACATAATTTAATAGATTATTTAAATTTTTTTTTATAAAAGATCATGACGGTACCAATCATTGGGCCTAATAAATGCTAAAAAATTTAAATTAATTATCTTTTTTGTAAAAGATAATTTATTAGATCATTTAACATTTCTTTATAAAAGATCATATCAGTAACAATCATTGGGCTTCATAAATGCTAAAAGAGTTGACATAATTATCTTCTTTGTAAAATATAATTAATAGATCATTTAAAATTTATTTATAAAAGATCATAACAGTAACCATCATTGGGCCTAATAAATGCTAAAAAAGTTGACATAACTACCTTCTTTGTAAAAGATAATTTATTAGATCATTTAAAATTTCTTTATAAAAGATCATAACGGTAACAATCATTGAGCCTAATAAATGCTAAAAAATTTAAATTAATTATGTTTTTTATAAAACATAATTTAATAGATTATTTAAATTTTTTTTTATAAAAGATCATGACGGTACCAATCATTGGGCCTAATAAATGCTAAAAAATTTAAATTAATTATCTTTTTTGTAAAAGATAATTTATTAGATCATTTAACATTTCTTTATAAAAGATCATATCAGTAACAATCATTGGGCTTCATAAATGCTAAAAGAGTTGACATAATTATCTTCTTTGTAAAATATAATTAATAGATCATTTAAAATTTATTTATAAAAGATCATAACAGTAACCATCATTGGGCCTAATAAATGCTAAAAAAGTTGACATAATTATCTTCTTTGTAAAAGATAATTTAATAGATCATTTAAAATTTATTTATAAAAGATCATAACGGTAACAATCATTGGGCGTAATAAATGCTAAAAAATTTAAATTAATTATCTTTTTTGTAAATGATAATTTATTAGATCATTTCAAATTTCTTTATAAAAGATCATAACGGTAACAATCATTGGGCCTAATAAATGCTAAAAAAGTTGAAAGAATTATCTTCTTTGTAAAAGATAATTTAATAGATCATTTAAAATTTCTTCATAAAAGATCATAACGGTAATGATCATTGGGCCTGATAAATGCTAAAAAAGTTGACATAATTAACTTCTTTGTAAAATATAATTTAACAGATCATTGAAAATTTCTTTATAAAACATCATGACGGTAACAATCATTGGGCTTAATAAATGCTAAAAGAGTTGACATAATTATCTTCTTCGTAAAAGATAATTTAATAGATCATCTAAAATTTCTTTATAAAAGATCATAACAGTAATAATCATTGGGCCTAATAAATGCTAAAAAATTTAAATTAATTATCTTATTTGTAAAAGATAATTTATTAGATCATTTAAAATTTCTTTATAAGAGATCATAACGGTAACAATCATTGGAGCTAATAAATGCTAAAATAGTTGACATAATTATCTTCTTTGTAAAAGATAAATTAATAGATCTTTTAAAATTTCTTTATAAAAGATCATAACAGTAACAATCATTGTGCCTAATAAATGCTAAAAAATTGAATTTAATTATCTTTTTTGTAAATGATAATTTATTAGATCATTTAAAATTTCTTTATAAAAGATCATAATGGTAACAATCATTGGCCCTAATAAATGCTAAAAAATTTAAGTTAATTATCTTTTTTGTAAAAGATAATTTATTAGATCATTTAACATTTCTTTATAAAAGATCATAACGGTAACAATCATTAGGCCTAATAAATGCTAAAAGAGTTGACATAACTACCTTCTTTGTAAAAGATAATTTATTAGATCATTTAAAATTTCTTTATAAAAGATCATAACGGTAACAATCATTGAGCCTAATAAATGCTAAAAAATTTAAATTAATTATGTTTTTTATAAAACATAATTTAATAGATCATTTAAATTTTTTTTTACAAAAGATCATGACGGTACCAATCATTGGGCCTAATAAATGCTAAAAAATTTAAATTAATTATCTTTTTTGTAAAAGATAATTTATTAGATCATTTAACATTTCTTTATAAAAGATCATATCAGTAACAATCATTGGGCTTAATAAATGCTAAAAGAGTTGACATAATTATCTTCTTTGTAAAAGATAATTTAATAGATCATTTAAAATTTCTTTATAAAAGGTCATAACGGTAATGATCATTGGGCCTGATAAATGCTAAAAAAGTTGACACAATTATCTTCTTTGTAAAAGATAATTTAACAGATCATTTTAAATTTCTTTATAAAAGATCATAACGGTCACAATCATTGCGCCTAATAAATGCTAAAAAAGTTGACATAATTAGCCTTTGTAAAAGATAGTTTAATGGTTCATTTAAAATTTCTTTATAAAAGATCATAATGGTAACAATCATTGGGCCTAATAAATGCTAAAAAATTTAAATTACTTATGTTTTTTATAAAAGATAATTTAATAGATCATTGAAAATTTCTTTATAAAACATCATGACAGTAACAATCATTGGGCTTAATAAATGCTAAAAGAGTTGACATAATTATCTTCTTTGTAAATGATAATTTAATAGATCATTTAAAATTTCTTTATAAAAGATAATAACGGTAACAATCATTGGGCCTAATAAATGCTAAAAAAATTAAAATAATTATGTTTTTTATAAAAGATAATTTAATAGATCATTTAAAATTTTTTTATAAAAGATCATAACGGTACCAATCATTGGACCTAATAAATGCTAAAAAATTTAAATTAATTATCTTTTTTGTAAATGATAATTTATTAGATCATTTCAAATTTCTTTATAAAAGATCATAACGGTAACAATCATTGGGCCTAATAAATGCTAAAAAAGTTGACATAATTATCTTCTTTGTAAAAGATAATTTAATAGATCATTTAAAATTTATTTATAAAAGATCATAACAGTAACCATCATTGGGCCTAATAAATGCTAAAAAAGTTGACATAATTATCTTCTTCGTAAAAAATAATTTAATAGATCATGTAAAATTTCTCTATAAAAGATCATGACAGTAGTAATCATTGGGCCTAATAAATGCTAAAAAATTTAAATTAATTATCTTCTTTGTAAAAGATAATTTAAGAGATCATTTAAAATTTCTTTATAAAAGATCATAACGGTAACAATCATTGGGCCTAATAAATGCTAAAAAATTTAAATTAATTATCTTTTTTGTAAATGATAATTTATTAGATCATTTCAAATTTCTTTATAAAAGATCATAACGGTAACAATCATTGGGCCTAATAAATGCTAAAAAAGTTGAAAGAATTATCTTCTTTGTAAAAGATAATTTAATAGATCATTTAAAATTTCTTCATAAAAGATCATAACGGTAATGATCATTGGGCCTGATAAATGCTAAAAAAGTTGACATAATTAAATTCTTTGTAAAATATAATTTAACAGATCATTGAAAATTTCTTTATAAAACATCATGACGGTAACAATCATTGGGCTTAATAAATGCTACAAGAGTTGACATAATTATCTTCTTCGTAAAAGATAATTTAATAGATCATCTAAAATTTCTTTATAAAAGATCACAACAGTAATAATCATTGGGCCTAATAAATGCTAAAAAATTTAAATTAATTATCTTATTTGTAAAAGATAAGTTATTAGATCATTTAAAATTTCTTTATAAGAGATCATAACCGTAACAATCATTGGAGCTAATAAATGCTCAAAAATTTAAATTAATTATGTTTTTTATAAAAGATAATTTAATAGATCATTGAAAATTTCTTTATAAAAGATCATAACGGTAACAATCATTGGGCTTAATAAATGCTAAAAGAGTTGACATAAATATCTTCTTTGTAAAAGATAATTTAATAGATCATCTAAAATTTCTTTATAAAAGATCATAACAGTGACAATCATTGGGCCTAATAAATGCTAAAAAATTTAAATTAATTATCTTTTTTGTAAATGATAATTTATTAGATCATTTCCAATTTATTTATAAAAGATCATAACTATAACAATCATTGGGCCTAATAAATGCCAAAAAAGTTGAAAGAATTATCTTCTTTGTAAAAGATAATTTAATAGATCATCTAAAATTTCTTTATAAAAGATCACAACAATAATAATCATTGGGCCTAATAAATGCTAAAAAATTTAAATTAATTATCTTTTTTGTAAAAGATAATTTATTAGATCATTTCAAATTTATTTATAAAAGATCATAACTATAACAATCATTGGGCCTAATAAATGCCAAAAAAGTTGAAAGAATTATCTTCTTTGTAAAAGATAATTTAATAGATCATCTAAAATGTCTTTATAAAAGATCATAACAGTGACAATCATTGGGCCTAATAAATGCTAAAAAATTTAAATTAATTATCTTTTTTGTAAATGATAATTTATTAGATCATTTCAAATTTATTTATAAAAGATCATAACGGTAAAAATCATTGGGCCTAATAAATGCTAAAAAAGTGGAAAGAATTATCTTCTTTGTAAAAGATAATTTAATAGATGATTTAAAATTTCTTCATAAAAGATCACAACGGTAATGATCATTGGGCCTGATAAATGCTAAAAAAGTTGACATAATTAACTTCTTTGTAAAAGATAATTTAACAGATCATTTAAAATTTCTTTATAAAAGATCATAACGGTCACAATCATTGCGCCTAATAAATGCTAAAAAGGTTGACATAATTATTCTTTGTAAAAGATAGTTTAATGGTTCATTTTAAATTTTTTTATAAAAGATCATAATTGTAACAATCATTGGGCCTAATAAATGCTAAAAAATTTAAATTAATTATGTTTTTTATAAAAGATAATTTAATAGATCATTGAAAATTTCTTTATAAAACATCATGATGGTAACAATCATTGGGCTTAATAAATGCTAAAAGAGTTGACATAATTATCTTCTTTGTAAAAGATAATTTAATAGATCATCTAAAATTTCTTTATAAAAGATCATAACAGTGACAATCATTGGGCCTAATAAATGCTAAAAAATTTAAATTAATTATCTTTTTTGTAAATGATAATTTATTAGATCATTTCAAATTTCTTTATAAAAGATCATAACGGTAACAATCATTGGGCCTAATAAATGCTAAAAAATTTAAATTAATTATGGTTTTTATAAAAGATAATTTAATAGATCATTGAAAATTTCTTTATAAGAGATCATAACGGCAACAATCATTGGTCCTAATAAATGCTAAAAGAGTTGACATAATTATCTTCTTTTTAAAAGATAATTTAATAGATCATCTAAAATTTCTTAAAAGATCACAACAGTGACAATCATTGGGCCTAATAAATGCTAAAAAATTTAAATTAATTATCTTTTTTGTAAATGATAATTTATTAGATCATTTCAAATTTATTTACAAAAGTTCATAACTATAACAATCATTGGGCCTAATAAATGCTAAAAAAGTTGAAAGAATTAGCTTCTTTGTAAAAGATAATTTAATAGATCATTTAAAATTTCTTCATAAAAGATCATAACGGTAGTGATCATTGGGCCTGATAAATGCTAAAAAAGTTGACATAATTAACTTCTTTGTAAAAGATAATTTAACAGATCATTTAAAATTTCTTTTAAAAGATCATAACGGTCATAATCATTGCGCCTAATAAATGCTAAAAAAGTTGACATAATTATTCTTTGTAAAAGATAGTTTAATGGTTCATCTAAAATTTCTTTATAAAAGATCATAATGGTAACAATCATTGGGCCTAATAAATGCTAAAAAATTTAAATTAATTATGTTTTTTATAAAAGATAATTTAATAGGTCATTGAAAATTTTTTATAAAAGATCATGACGGTAACAATCATTGGGCTTAATAAATGCTAAAAGAGTTGACATAATTATCTTCTTCGTAAAAGATAATTTAATAGATCATCTAAGATTTCTTTATAAAAGATCATAACAGTAATAATCATTGGGCCTAATAAATGCTAAAAAATTTAAATTAATTATCTTATTTGTAAAAGATAATTTATATGATCATTTAAAATTTCTTTATAAGGGATCATAACGGTAACAATCATTGGAGCTAATAAATGCTAAAAGAGTTGACATAATTATCTTCTTTGTAAAAGATAAATTAATAGATCTTTTAAAATTTCTTTATAAAAGATCATAACGGTAACAATCATTGTACCTAATAAATGCTAAAAAATTGAAATTAATTATCTTTTTTGTAAATGATAATTTATTAGATCATTTAAAATTTCTTTATAAAAGATCATAATGGTAACAATCATTGGGCCTAATAAATGCTAAAAAATTTAAATTAATTATGTTTTTTATAAAAGATAATTTAATAGATCATTTAAAATTTCTTTATAAAAGATCATAACGTACCAATCATTGGACCTAATAAATGCTAAAAAATTTAAGTTAATTATCTTTTTTGTAAAAGATAATTTATTAGATCATTTAACATTTCTTTATAAAAGATCATAACGGTAACAATCATTAGGCCTAATAAATGCTAAAAGAGTTGACATAACTACCTTCTTTGTAAAAGATAATTTATTAGATCATTTAAAATTTCTTTATAAAAGATCATAACGCTAACAATCATTGAGCCTAATAAATGCTAAAAAATTTAAATTAATTATGTTTTTTATAAAACATAATTTAATAGATCATTTAAATTTTTTTTTATAAAAGATCATGACGGTACCAATCATTGGGCCTAATAAATGCTAAAAAATTTAAATTAATTATCTTTTTTGTAAAAGATAATTTATTAGATCATTTAACATTTCTTTATAAAAGATCATATCAGTAACAATCATTGGGCTTCATAAATGCTAAAAGAGTTGACATAATTATCTTCTTTGTAAAAGATAATTAATAGATCATTTAAAATTTCTTTATAAAAGATCATAACGGTCACAATCAGTGCGCCTAATAAATGCTAAAAAAGTTGACATAATTATTCTTTGTAAAAGATAGTTTAATGGTTCATCTAAAATTTCTTTGTAAAAGATCATAACGGTAACAATCATTGGGCCTAATAAATGCTAAAAAATTTAAATTAATTATGTTTTTTATAAAAGATAATTTAATAGATCATTGAAAATTTCTTTATAAAACATCATGATGGTAACAATCATTGGGCTTAATAAATGCTAAAAGAGTTGACATAATTATCTTCTTTGTAAAAGATAATTTAATAGATCATCTAAAATTTCTTTATAAAAGATCACAACAATAATAATCATTGGGCCTAATAAATGCTAAAAAATTTAAATTAATTATCTTATTTGTAAAAGATAATTTATTAGATCATTTAAAATTTCTTTATAAGAGATCATAACGGTAACAATCATTGGAGCTAATAAATGCTCAAAAATTTAAATTAATTATGTTTTTTATAAAAGATAATTTAATAGATCATTGAAAATTTCTTTATAAAAGATCATAACGGTAACAATCATTGGGCTTAATAAATGCTAAAAGAGTTGACATAAATATCTTCTTTGTAAAAGATAATTTAATAAATCATCTAAAATTTCTTTATAAAAGATCATAACAGTGACAATCATTGGGCCTAATAAATGCTAAAAAATTTAAATTAATTATCTTTTTTGTAAATGATAATTTATTAGATCATTTCAAATTTATTTATAAAAGATCATAACTGTAACAATCATTGGGCCTAATAAATGCTAAAAAAGTTGAAAGAATTAGCTTCTTTGTAAAAGATAATTTAATAGATCATTTAAAATTTCTCAATAAAAGGTCATAACGGTAGTGATCATTGGGCCTGATAAATGCTAAAAAATTGAAATTAATTATCTTTTTTGTAAATGATAATTTATTAGATCATTTAAAATTTCTTTATAAAAGATCATAATGGTAACAATCATTGGGCCTAATAAATGCTAAAAAATTTAAATTAATTATGTTTTTTATAAAAGATAATTTAATAGATCATTTAAAATTTCTTTATAAAAGATCATAACGGTACCAATCATTGGACCTAATAAATGCTAAAAAAATTAAGTTAATTATCTTTTTTGTAAAAGATAATTTATTAGATCATTTAACATTTCTTTATAAAAGATCATAACGGTAACAATCATTAGGCCTAATAAATGCTAAAAGAGTTGACATAACTACCTTCTTTGTAAAAGATAATTTATTAGATCATTTAAAATTTCTTTATAAAAGATCATAACGGTAACAATCATTGAGCCTAATAAATGCTAAAAAATTTAAATTAATTATGTTTTTTATAAAACATAATTTAATAGATCATTTAAATTTTTTTTTATAAAAGATCATGACGGTACCAATCATTGGGCCTAATAAATGCTAAAAAATTTAAATTAATTATCTTTTTTGTAAAAGATAATTTATTAGATCATTTAACATTTCTTTATAAAAGATCATATCAGTAACAATCATTGGGCTTCATAAATGCTAAAAGAGTGGACATAATTATCTTCTTTGTAAAAGATAATTAATAGATCATTTAAAATTTCTTTATAAAAGATCATAACGGTCACAATCAGTGCGCCTAATAAATGCTAAAAAAGTTGACATAATTATTCTTTGTAAAAGATAGTTTAATGGTTCATCTAAAATTTCTTTATAAAAGATCATAACGGTAACAATCATTGAGCCTAATAAATGCTAAAAAATTTAAATTAATTATATTTTTTATAAAAGATAATTTAATAGATCATTGAAAATTTCTTTATAAAACATCATGATGGCAACAATCATTGGGCTTAATAAATGCTAAAAGAGTTGACATAATTATCTTCTTTGTAAAAGATAATTTAATAGATCATCTAAAATTTCTTTATAAAAGATCACAACAATAATAATCATTGGGCCTAATAAATGCTAAAAAATTTAAATTAATTATCTTATTTGTAAAAGATAATTTATTAGATCATTTAAAATTTCTTTATAAGAGATCATAACGGTAACAATCATTGGAGCTAATAAATGCTCAAAAATTTAAATTAATTATGTTTTTTATAAAAGATAATTTAATAGATCATTGAAAATTTCTTTATAAAAGATCATAACGGTAACAATCATTGGGCTTAATAAATGCTAAAAGAGTTGACATAAATATCTTCTTTGTAAAAGATAATTTAATAAATCATCTAAAATTTCTTTATAAAAGATCATAACAGTGACAATCATTGGGCTTCATAAATGCTAAAAAAGTTGACATAATTAACTTCTTCGTAAAAGATAATTTAACAGATCATTTAAAATTTCTTTATAAAAGATCATAACGGTCACAATCATTGCGCCTAATAAATGCTAAAAAGGTTGACATAATTATTCTTTGTAAAAGATAGTTTAATGGTTCATTTTAAATTTTTTTATAAAAGATCATAATTGTAACAATCATTGGGCCTAATAAATGCTAAAAAATTTAAATTAATTATGTTTTTTATAAAAGATAATTTAATAGATCATTGAAAATTTCTTTATAAAACATCATGATGGTAACAATCATTGGGCTTAATAAATGCTAAAAGAGTTGACATAATTATCTTCTTTGTAAAAGATAATTTAATAGATCATCTAAAATTTCTTTATAAAAGATCATAACAGTGACAATCATTGGGCCTAATAAATGCTAAAAAATTTAAATTAATTATCTTTTTTGTAAATGATAATTTATTAGATCATTTCAAATTTCTTTATAAAAGATCATAACGGTAACAATCATTGGGCCTAATAAATGCTAAAAAATTTATATTAATTATTTTTTATAAAAGATAATTTAATAGATCATTGAAAATTTCTTTATAAGAGATCATAACGGCAACAATCATTGGGCTTAATAAATTCTAAAAGAGTTGACATAAATATCTTCTTTGTAAAAGATAATTTAATAAATCATCTAAAATTTCTTTATAAAAGATCATAACAGTGACAATCATTGGGCTTCATAAATGCTAAAAAAGTTGACATAATTAACTTCTTTGTAAAAGATAATTTAACAGATCATTTAAAATTTGTTTTAAAAGATCATAACGGTCACAATCATTGCGCCTAATAAATGCTAAAAAAGTTGACATAATTATTCTTTGTAAAAGATAGTTTAATGGTTCATCTAAAATTTCTTTATAAAAGATCATAATGGTGACAATCATTGGGCCTAATAAATGCTAAAAAATTTAAATTAATTATGTTTTTTATAAAAGATAATTTAATAGATAATTGAAAATTTCTTTATAAAACATCATGACGGTAACAATCATTGGGCTTAATAAATGCTAAAAGAGTTGACATAATTATCTTCTTCGTAAAAGATAATTTAATAGATCATCTAAAATTTCTTTATAAAAGATCATAACAGTAATAATCATTGGGCCTAATAAATGCTAAAAAATTTAAATTAATTATCTTATTTGTAAAAGATAATTTATTAGATCATTTAAAATTTATTTATAAGAGATCATAACGGTAACAATCATTGGAGCTAATAAATGCTAAAAGAGTTGACATAATTATCTTCTTTGTAAAAGATAAATTAATAGATCTTTTAAAATTTCTTTATAAACGATCATAACGGTAACAATCATTGTGCCTATTAAATGCTAAAAAATTGAAATTAATTATCTTTTTTGTAAATGATAATTTATTAGATCATTTAAAATTTCTTTATAAAAGATCATAATGGTAACAATCATTGGGCCTAATAAATGCTAAAAAATTTAAATTAATTATGTTTTTTATAAAAGATAATTTAATAGATCATTTAAAATTTCTTTATAAAAGATCATAACGGTAACAATCATTGGACCTAATAAATGCTAAAAAATTTAAGTTAATTATCTTTTTTGTAAAAGATAATTTATTAGATCATTTAACATTTATTTATAAAAGATCATAACGGTAACAATCATTAGGCCTAATAAATGCTAAAAGAGTTGACATAACTGCCTTCTTTGTAAAAGATAATTTATTAGATCATTTAAAATTTCTTTATAAAAGATCATAACGGTAACAATCATTGAGCCTAATAAATGCTAAAAAATTTAAATTAATTATGTTTTTTATAAAACATAATTTAATAGATCATTTAATTTTTTTTTTATAAAAGATCATGACGGTACCAATCATTGGGCCTAATAAATGCTAAAAAATTTAAATTAATTATCTTTTTTGTAAAAGATAATTTATTAGATCATTTAAAATTTCTTTATAAAAGATCATAACAGTAACAACCATTGGAGCTAATAAATGCTTAAAAATTTAAATTAATTATGTTTTTTATAAAAGATAATTTAATAGATCATTGAAAATTTCTTTATAAAACATCATGACGGTAACAATCATTGGGCTTAATAAATGCTAAAAGAGTTGACATAATTATCTTCTTCGTAAAAGATAATTTAATAGATCATCTAAAATTTCTTTATAAAAGATCATAACAGTAATAATCATTGGAGCTAATAAATGCTAAAAGAGTTGACATAATTATCTTCTTGGTAAAAGATAAATTAATAGATCTTTTAAAATTTCTTTATAAAAGATCATAACGGTAACAATCATTGTGACTAATAAATGCTAAAAAATAGAAATTAATTATCTTTTTTGTAAATGATAATTTATTAGAGCATTTAAAATTTCTTTATAAAAGATCATAATGGTGACAATCATTGGGCCTAATAAATGCTAAAAAATTGAAATTAATTATGTTTTTTATAAAAGATAATTTAATAGATCATTTAAAATTTCTTTATAAAAGATCATAACGGTACCAATCATTGGACCTAATAAATGCTAAAAAATTTAAGTTAATTATCTTTTTTGTAAAAGATAATTTATTAGATCATTTAACATTTCTTTATAAAAGATCATAACGGTAACAATCATTAGGCCTAATAAATGCGAAAAAATTTAAATTAATTATGTTTTTTATAAAACATAATTTAATAGATCATTTAAAATTTTTTTATAAAAGATCATAACGGTACCAATCATTGGGCCTAATAAATGCTAAAAAATTTATATTAATTATCTTTTTTGTAAAAGATAATTTATTAGATCATTTAAAATTTCTTTATAAGAGATCATAACGGTAACAATCATTGGAGCTAATAAATGCTCAAAAAATTTACATTAATTATCTTTTTTGTAAATGATAATTTATTAGATCATTTCAAATTTCTTTATAAAAGATCATAACGGTAACAATCATTGGGCCTAATAAATGCTAAAAAATTTAAATTAATTATGGTTTTTATAAAAGATAATTTAATAGATAATTGAAAATTTCTTTATAAAACATCATGACGGTAACAATCATTGGGCTTAATAAATGCTAAAAGAGTTGACATAATTATCTTCTTTGTAAAAGATAATTTAATAGATCATCTAAAATTTCTTTATAAAAGATCATAATGGTAACAATCATTGGGCCTAATAAATGCTAAAAAATTTAAATTAATTATGTTTTTTATAAAAGATAATTTAATAGGTCATTGAAAATTTTTTATAAAAGATCATGACGGTAACAATCATTGGGCTTAATAAATGCTAAAAGAGTTGACATAATAATCTTCTTCGTAAAAGATAATTTAATAGATCATCTAAAATTTCTTTATAAAAGATCATAATGGTAACAATCATTGGGCCTAATAAATGCTAAAAAATTTAAATTAATTATGTTTTTTATAAAAGATAATTTAATAGATCATTTAAAATTTCTTTATAAAAGATCATAACGGTAACAATCATTGGACCTAATAAATGCTAAAAAATTTAAGTTAATTATCTTTTTTGTAAAAGATAATTTATTAGATCATTTAACATTTATTTATAAAAGATCATAACGGTAACAATCATTAGGCCTAATAAATGCTAAAAGAGTTGACATAACTGCCTTCTTTGTAAAAGATAATTTATTAGATCATTTAAAATTTCTTTATAAAAGATCATAACGGTAACAATCATTGAGCCTAATAAATGCTAAAAAATTTAAATTAATTATGTTTTTTATAAAACATAATTTAATAGATCATTTAAATTTTTTTTTATAAAAGATCATGACGGTACCAATCATTGGGCCTAATAAATGCTAAAAAATTTAAATTAATTATCTTTTTTGTAAAAGACAATTTATTAGATCATTTAACATTTCTTTATAAAAGATCATATCAGTAACAATCATTGGGCTTCATAAATGCTAAAAGAGTTGACATAATTATCTTCTTTGTAAAAGATAATTAATAGATCATTGAAAATTTCTTTATAAAAGATCATAACGGTAACAATCATTGGGCTTAATAAATGCTAAAAGAGTTGACATAAATATCTTCTTTGTAAAAGGTAATTTAATAGATCATCTAAAATTTCTTTATAAAAGATCATAACAGTGACAATCATTGGGCCTAATAAATGCTAAAAAAGTTAAGTTAATTATCTTTTTTGTAAAAGATAATTTAATAGATCATCTAAAATTTCTTTATAAAAGATCACAACAATAATAATCATTGGGCCTAATAAATGCTAAAAAATTTAAATTAATTATCTTATTTGTAAAAGATAATTTATTAGATCATTTAAAATTTCTTTATAAGAGATCATAACAGTAACAACCATTGGAGCTAATAAATGCTTAAAAATTTAAATTAATTATGTTTTTTATAAAAGATAATTTAATAGATCATTGAAAATTTCTTTATAAAACATCATGACGGTAACAATCATTGGGCTTAATAAATGCTAAAAGAGCTGACATAATTATCTTCTTCGTAAAAGATAATTTAATAGATCATCTAAAATTTCTTTATAAAAGATCATAACAGTAATAATCATTGGAGCTAATAAATGCTAAAAGAGTTGACATAATTATCTTCTTGGTAAAAGATAAATTAATAGATCTTTTAAAATTTCTTTATAAAAGATCATAACGGTAACAATCATTGTGACTAATAAATGCTAAAAAATAGAAATTAATTATCTTTTTTGTAAATGATAATTTATTAGAGCATTTAAAATTTCTTTATAAAAGATCATAATGGTGACAATCATTGGGCCTAATAAATGCTAAAAAATTGAAATTAATTATGTTTTTTATAAAAGATAATTTAATAGATCATTTAAAATTTCTTTATAAAAGATCATAACGATACCAATCATTGGACCTAATAAATGCTAAAAAATTTAAGTTAATTATCTTTTTTGTAAAAGATAATTTATTAGATCATTTAACATTTCTTTATAAAAGATCATAACGGTAACAATCATTAGGCCTAATAAATGCGAAAAAATTTAAATTAATTATGTTTTTTATAAAACATAATTTAATAGATCATTTAAAATTTTTTTATAAAAGATCATAACGGTACCAATCATTGGGCCTAATAAATGCTAAAAAATTTAAATTAATTATGTTTTTTATAAAAGATAATTTAATAGATCATTGAAAATTTTTTATAAAAGATCATGACGGTAACAATCATTGGGCTTAATAAATGCTAAAAGAGTTGACATAATTATCTTCTTCGTAAAAGATAATTTAATAGATCATCTAAAATTTCTTTATAAAAGATCATAACAGTAATAATCATTGGGCCTAATAAATGCTAAAAAATTTAAATTAATTATCTTATTTGTAAAAGATAATTTATATGATCATTTAAAATTTCTTTATAAGGGATCATAACGGTAACAATCATTGGAGCTAATAAATGCTAAAAGAGTTGACATAATTATCTTCTTTGTAAAAGATAAATTAATAGATCTTTTAAAATTTCTTTATAAAAGATCATAACGGTAACAATCATTGTACCTAATAAATGCTAAAAAATTGAAATTAATTATCTTTTTTGTAAATGATAATTTATTAGATCATTTAAAATTTCTTTATAAAAGATCATAATGGTAACAATCATTGGGCCTAATAGATGCTAAAAAATTTAAATTAATTATGTTTTTTATAAAAGATAATTTAATAGATCATTTAAAATTTCTTTATAAAAGATCATAACGTACCAATCATTGGACCTAATAAATGCTAAAAAATTTAAGTTAATTATCTTTTTTGTAAAAGATAATTTATTAGATCATTTAACATTTCTTTATAAAAGATCATAACGGTAACAATCATTAGGCCTAATAAATGCTAAAAGAGTTGACATAACTACCTTCTTTGTAAAAGATAATTTATTAGATCATTTAAAATTTCTTTATAAAAGATCATAACGCTAACAATCATTGAGCCTAATAAATGCTAAAAAATTTAAATTAATTATGTTTTTTATAAAACATAATTTAATAGATCATTTAAATTTTTTTTTATAAAAGATCATGACGGTACCAATCATTGGGCCTAATAAATGCTAAAAAATTTAAATTAATTATCTTTTTTGTAAAAGATAATTTATTAGATCATTTAACATTTCTTTATAAAAGATCATATCAGTAACAATCATTGGGCTTCATAAATGCTAAAAGAGTTGACATAATTATCTTCTTTGTAAAAGATAATTAATAGATCATTTAAAATTTCTTTATAAAAGATCATAATGGTCACAATCAGTGCGCCTAATAAATGCTAAAAAAGTTGACATAATTATTCTTTGTAAAAGATAGTTTAATGGTTCATCTAAAATTTCTTTGTAAAAGATCATAACGGTAACAATCATTGGGCCTAATAAATGCTAAAAAATTTAAATTAATTATGTTTTTTATAAAAGATAATTTAATAGATCATTGAAAATTTCTTTATAAAACATCATGATGGTAACAATCATTGGGCTTAATAAATGCTAAAATAGTTGACATAATTATCTTCTTTGTAAAAGATAATTTAATAGATCATCTAAAATTTCTTTATAAAAGATCACAACAATAATAATCATTGGGCCTAATAAATGCTAAAAAATTTAAATTAATTATCTTATTTGTAAAAGATAATTTATTAGATCATTTAAAATTTCTTTATAAGAGATCATAACGGTAACAATCATTGGAGCTAATAAATGCTCAAAAATTTAAATTAATTATGTTTTTTATAAAAGATAATTTAATAGATCATTGAAAATTTCTTTATAAAAGATCATAACGGTAACAATCATTGGGCTTAATAAATGCTAAAAGAGTTGACATAAATATCTTCTTTGTAAAAGATAATTTAATAAATCATCTAAAATTTCTTTATAAAAGATCATAACAGTGACAATCATTGGGCCTAATAAATGCTAAAAAATTTAAATTAATTATCTTTTTTGTAAATGATAATTTATTAGATCATTTCAAATTTATTTATAAAAGATCATAACTGTAACAATCATTGGGCCTAATAAATGCTAAAAAAGTTGAAAGAATTAGCTTCTTTGTAAAAGATAATTTAATAGATCATTTAAAATTTCTTCATAAAAGGTCATAACGGTAGTGATCATTGGGCCTGATAAATGCTAAAAAATTGAAATTAATTATCTTTTTTGTAAATGATAATTTATTAGATCATTTAAAATTTCTTTATAAAAGATCATAATGGTAACAATCATTGGGCCTAATAAATGCTAAAAAATTTAAATTAATTATGTTTTTTATAAAAGATAATTTAATAGATCATTTAAAATTTCTTTATAAAAGATCATAACGGTACCAATCATTGGACCTAATAAATGCTAAAAAAATTAAGTTAATTATCTTTTTTGTAAAAGATAATTTATTAGATCATTTAACATTTCTTTATAAAAGATCATAACGGTAACAATCATTAGGCCTAATAAATGCTAAAAGAGTTGACATAACTACCTTCTTTGTAAAAGATAATTTATTAGATCATTTAAAATTTCTTTATAAAAGATCATAACGGTAACAATCATTGAGCCTAATAAATGCTAAAAAATTTAAATTAATTATGTTTTTTATAAAACATAATTTAATAGATCATTTAAATTTTTTTTTATAAAAGATCATGACGGTACCAATCATTGGGCCTAATAAATGCTAAAAAATTTAAATTAATTATCTTCTTCGTAAAAGATAATTTAATAGATCATCTAAAATTTCTTTATAAAAGATCATAACAGTAATAATCATTGGGCCTAATAAATGCTAAAAAATTTAAATTAATTATCTTATTTGTAAAAGATAATTTATATGATCATTTAAAATTTCTTTATAAGGGATCATAACGGTAACAATCATTGGAGCTAATAAATGCTAAAAGAGTTGACATAATTATCTTCTTTGTAAAAGATAAATTAATAGATCTTTTAAAATTTCTTTATAAAAGATCATAACGGTAACAATCATTGTACCTAATAAATGCTAAAAAATTGAAATTAATTATCTTTTTTGTAAATGATAATTTATTAGATCATTTAAAATTTCTTTATAAAAGATCATAATGGTAACAATCATTGGGCCTAATAAATGCTAAAAAATTTAAATTAATTATGTTTTTTATAAAAGATAATTTAATAGATCATTTAAAATTTCTTTATAAAAGATCATAACGGTACCAATCATTGGACCTAATAAATGCTAAAAAAATTAAGTTAATTATCTTTTTTGTAAAAGATAATTTATTAGATCATTTAACATTTCTTTATAAAAGATCATAACGGTAACAATCATTAGGCCTAATAAATGCTAAAAGAGTTGACATAACTACCTTCTTTGTAAAAGATAATTTATTAGATCATTTAAAATTTCTTTATAAAAGATCATAAATCATTGAGCCTAATAAATGCTAAAAAATTTAAATTAATTATGTTTTTTATAAAACATAATTTAATAGATCATTTAAATTTTTTTTTATAAAAGATCATGACGGTACCAATCATTGGGCCTAATAAATGCTAAAAAATTTAAATTAATTATCTTTTTTGTAAAAGATAATTTATTAGATCATTTAACATTTCTTTATAAAAGATCATATCAGTAACAATCATTGGGCTTCATAAATGCTAAAAGAGTGGACATAATTATCTTCTTTGTAAAAGATAATTAATAGATCATTTAAAATTTCTTTATAAAAGATCATAACGGTCACAATCAGTGCGCCTAATAAATGCTAAAAAAGTTGACATAATTATTCTTTGTAAAAGATAGTTTAATGGTTCATCTAAAATTTCTTTATAAAAGATCATAACGGTAACAATCATTGAGCCTAATAAATGCTAAAAAATTTAAATTAATTATATTTTTTATAAAAGATAATTTAATAGATCATTGAAAATTTCTTTATAAAACATCATGATGGCAACAATCATTGGGCTTAATAAATGCTAAAAGAGTTGACATAATTATCTTCTTTGTAAAAGATAATTTAATAGATCATCTAAAATTTCTTTATAAAAGATCACAACAATAATAATCATTGGGCCTAATAAATGCTAAAAAATTTAAATTAATTATCTTATTTGTAAAAGATAATTTATTAGATCATTTAAAATTTCTTTATAAGAGATCATAACGGTAACAATCATTGGAGCTAATAAATGCTCAAAAATTTAAATTAATTATGTTTTTTATAAAAGATAATTTAATAGATCATTGAAAATTTCTTTATAAAAGATCATAACGGTAACAATCATTGGGCTTAATAAATGCTAAAAGAGTTGACATAAATATCTTCTTTGTAAAAGATAATTTAATAAATCATCTAAAATTTCTTTATAAAAGATCATAACAGTGACAATCATGGGCTTCATAAATGCTAAAAAAGTTGACATAATTAACTTCTTCGTAAAAGATAATTTAACAGATCATTTAAAATTTCTTTATAAAAGATCATAACGGTCACAATCATTGCGCCTAATAAATGCTAAAAAGGTTGACATAATTATTCTTTGTAAAAGATAGTTTAATGGTTCATTTTAAATTTTTTTATAAAAGATCATAATTGTAACAATCATTGGGCCTAATAAATGCTAAAAAATTGAAATTAATTATCTTTTTTGTAAATGATAATTTATTAGATCATTTAAAATTTCTTTATAAAAGATCATAATGGTAACAATCATTGGGCCTAATAAATGCTAAAAAATTTAAATTAATTATGTTTTTTATAAAAGATAATTTAATAGATCATTTAAAATTTCTTTATAAAAGATCATAACGGTAACAATCATTGGACCTAATAAATGCTAAAAAATTTAAGTTAATTATCTTTTTTGTAAAAGATAATTTATTAGATCATTTAACATTTATTCATAAAAGATCATAACGGTAACAATCATTAGGCCTAATAAATGCTAAAAGAGTTGACATAACTGCCTTCTTTGTAAAAGATAATTTATTAGATCATTTAAAATTTCTTTATAAAAGATCATAACGGTAACAATCATTGAGCCTAATAAATGCTAAAAAATTTAAATTAATTATGTTTTTTATAAAACATAATTTAATAGATCATTTAATTTTTTTTTTATAAAAGATCATGACGGTACCAATCATTGGGCCTAATAAATGCTAAAAAATTTAAATTAATTATCTTTTTTGTAAAAGATAATTTATTAGATCATTTAACATTTCTTTATAAAAGATCATATCAGTAACAATCATTGGGCTTCATAAATGCTAAAAGAGTTGACATAATTATCTTCTTTGTAAAAGATAATTAATAGATCATTGAAAATTTCTTTATAAAAGATCATAACGGTAACAATCATTGGGCTTCATAAATGCTAAAAGACTTGACATAAATATCTTCTTTGTAAAAGGAAATTTAATAGATCATCTAAAATTTCTTTATAAAAGATCATAACAGTGACAATCATTGGGCCTAATAAATGCTAAAAAAGTTAAGTTAATTATCTTTTTTGTAAAAGATAATTTAATAGATCATCTAAAATTTCTTTATAAAAGATCACAACAATAATAATCATTGGGCCTAATAAATGCTAAAAAATTTAAATTAATTATCTTATTTGTAAAAGATAATTTATTAGATCATTTAAAATTTCTTTATAAGAGATCATAACAGTAACAACCATTGGAGCTAATAAATGCTTAAAAATTTAAATTAATTATGTTTTTTATAAAAGATAATTTAATAGATCATTGAAAATTTCTTTATAAAACATCATGACGGTAACAATCATTGGGCTTAATAAATGCTAAAAGAGTTGACATAATTATCTTCTTCGTAAAAGATAATTTAATAGATCATCTAAAATTTTTTTATAAAAGATCATAACAGTAATAATCATTGGAGCTAATAAATGCTAAAAGAGTTGACATAATTATCTTCTTGGTAAAAGATAAATTAATAGATCTTTTAAAATTTCTTTATAAAAGATCATAACGGTAACAATCATTGTGACTAATAAATGCTAAAAAATAGAAATTAATTATCTTTTTTGTAAATGATAATTTATTAGAGCATTTAAAATTTCTTTATAAAAGATCATAATGGTGACAATCATTGGGCCTAATAAATGCTAAAAAATTGAAATTAATTATGTTTTTTATAAAAGATAATTTAATAGATCATTTAAAATTTCTTTATAAAAGATCATAACGGTACCAATCATTGGACCTAATAAATGCTAAAAAATTTAAGTTAATTATCTTTTTTGTAAAAGATAATTTATTAGATCATTTAACATTTCTTTATAAAAGATCATAACGGTAACAATCATTAGGCCTAATAAATGCGAAAAAATTTAAATTAATTATGTTTTTTATAAAACATAATTTAATAGATCATTTAAAATTTTTTTATAAAAGATCATAACGGTACCAATCATTGGGCCTAATAAATGCTAAAAAATTTATATTAATTATCTTTTTTGTAAAAGATAATTTATTAGATCATCTAAAATTTCTTTATAAAAGATCATAACAGTGACAATCATTGGGCCTAATAAATGCTAAAAAATTTAAATTAATTATCTTTTTTGTAAATGATAATTTATTAGATCATTTCAAATTTCTTTATAAAAGATCATAACGGTAACAATCATTGGGCCTAATAAATGCTAAAAAATTTAAATTAATTATGGTTTTTATAAAAGATAATTTAATAGATAATTGAAAATTTCTTTATAAAACATCATGACGGTAACAATCATTGGGCTTAATAAATGCTAAAAGAGTTGACATAATTATCTTCTTCGTAAAAGATAATTTAATAGATCATCTAAAATTTCTTTATAAAAGATCATAACAGTAATAATCATTGGGCCTAATAAATGCTAAAAAATTTAAATTAATTATCTTATTTGTAAAAGATAATTTATATGATCATTTAAAATTTCTTTATAAGAGATCATAACGGTAACAATCATTGGAGCTAATAAATGCTAAAAAATAGAAATTAATTATCTTTTTTGTAAATGATAATTTATTAGATCATTTAAAATTTCTTTATAAAAGATCATAATGGTAACAATCATTGGGCCTAATAAATGCTAAAAAATTGAAATTAATTATGTTTTTTATAAAAGATAATTTAATAGATCATTTAAAATTTCTTTATAAAAGATCATAACGGTACCAATCATTGGACCTAATAAATGCTAAAAAATTTAAGTTAATTATCTTTTTTGTAAAAGATAATTTATTAGATCATTTAACATTTCTTTATAAAAGATCATAACGGTAACAATCATTAGGCCTAATAAATGCTAAAAAATTTAAATTAATTATGTTTTTTATAAAACATAATTTAATAGATCATTTAAAATTTTTTTATAAAAGATCATAACGGTACCAATCATTGGGCCTAATAAATGCTAAAAAATTTATATTAATTATCTTTTTTGTAAAAGATAATTTATTAGATCATTTAAAATTTCTTTATAAGAGATCATAACGGTAACAATAATTGGAGCTAATAAATGCTCAAAAATTTAAATTAATTATGTTGTTTATAAAAGATAATTTAATAGATCATTGAAAATTTCTTTATAAAAGATCATAACAGTGACAATCATTGGGCCTAATAAATGCTAAAAAATTTAAATTAATTATCTTTTTTGTAAATGATAATTTATTAGATCATTTCAAATTTATTTATAAAAGATCATAACGGTAACAATCATTGGGCCTAATAAATGCTAAAAAAGTAGAAAGAATTATCTTCTTTGTAAAAGATAATTTAACAGATCATTTAAAATTTCTTCATAAAAGATCATAACGGTAATCATCATTGGGCCTGATAAATGCTAAAAAAGTTGACATAATTAACTTCTTTGTAAAATATAATTTAACAGATCATTTAAAATTTCTTTATAAAAGATCATAACGGTCACAATCATTGCGCCTTATAAATGCTAAAAAGGTTGACATAATTATTCTTTGTAAAAGATAGTTTAATGGTTCATTTTAAATTTTTTTATAAAAGATCATAATTGTAACAATCATTGGGCCTAATAAATGCTAAAAAATTTAAATTAATTATGTTTTTTGTAAAAGATAATTTAATAGATCATTGAAAATTTCTTTATAAAACATCATGATGGTAACAATCATTGGGCCAAATAAATGCTAAAAAAGTTGCATAATTATTTTCTTTGTAAAAGATAATTTAATAGATCATTTAAAATTTCTTTATAAAAGATCATAACGGTAACAATCATTGGGGCTAATAAATGCTAAAAAATTTATATTAATTATCTTTTTTGTAAAAGATAATTTAATAGATCATTTAAAATTTCTTTATAAAAGATCATAACGGTAACAATCATTGGGGCTAATAAATGCTAAAAAATTTATATTAATTATCTTTTTTGTCAAAGATAATTTAATAGATCATTTAAAATTTCTTTATAAAAGATCATAACGGTAACAATCATTGCGCCTAATAAATGCTAAAAAAGTTGACATAATTATGTTCATTGTCAAATATAATTTAATAGATCATTTAAAATTTCTTTATTAAAAGATCATAACGGTAATGATCGTTGCGCCTAATAAATGCTAAAAAAGTTGACATAATTATCTTCTTTGTAAATGATAATTTAATAGATCATTTAAAATTTCTTTATACAAGATCAATACGGTAACAATCATTCGGCCTAATAAATGCTAAAAAATTTAAATTAATTATCTTCTTTGTAAAAGATAATGTAATACATAATTTAAAATTTCTTTATGAAAGATCATAACGGTAAGGATCGTTGGGCCTAATAAATGCTTAAAAAGTTGACACAATTATCTTCTTTGTAAAAGATAATTTAATAGATCATTTAAAATTTCTTTTTAAAAGATGATAACGGTAACAATCATTGGGCCTAATAAATGCTAAAAAAGTTGCATAATTATTTTCTTTGTAAAAGATAATTTAATAGATCATTTAAAATTTCTTTATAAAAGATCATAACGGTAACAATCATTGGGGCTAATAAATGCTAAAAAATTTATATTAATTATCTTTTTTGTAAAAGATAATTTAATAGATCATTTAAAATTTCTTTATAAAAGATCATAACGGTAACAATCATTGGGGCTAATAAATGCTAAAAAATTTATATTAATTATCTTTTTTGTCAAAGATAATTTAATAGATCATTTAAAATTTCTTTATAAAAGATCATAACGGTAACAATCATTGCGCCTAATAAATGCTAAAAAAGTTGACATAATTATGTTCATTGTAAAATATAATTTAATAGATCATTTAAAATTTCTTTATTAAAAGATCATAACGGTAATGATCGTTGCTCCTAATAAATGCTAAAAAAGTTGACATAATTATCTTCTTTGTAAATGATAATTTAATAGATCATTTAAAATTTCTTTATACAAGATCAATACGGTAACAATCATTCGGCCTAATAAATGCTAAAAAATTTAAATTAATTATCTTCTTTGTAAAAGATAATGTAATACATAATTTAAAATTTCTTTATGAAAGATCATAACGGTAAGGATCGTTGGGCCTAATAAATACTTAAAAAGTTGACACAATTATCTTCTTTGTAAAAGATAATTTAATAGATCATTTAAAATTTCTTTTTAAAAGATGATAACGGTAACAATCATTGGGCCTAATAAATGCTAAAAAAGTTGCATAATTATTTTCTTTGTAAAACATAATTTAATAGATCATTTAAAATTTCTTTATAAAAGATCATAACGGTAACAATCATTGGGGCTAATAAATGCTAAAAAATTTATATTAATTATCTTTTTTGTAAAAGATAATTTAATAGATCATTTAAAATTTCTTTATAAAAGATCATAACGGTAACAATCATTGCGCCTAATAAATGCTAAAAAAGTTGACATAATTATGTTCATTGTAAAATATAATTTAATAGATCATTTAAAATTTCTTTATTAAAAGATCATAACGGTAATGATCGTTGCGCCTAATAAATGCTAAAAAAGTTGACATAATTATCTTCTTTGTAAATGATAATTTAATAGATCATTTAAAATTTCTTTATACAAGATCAATACGGTAACAATCATTCGGCCTAATAAATGTTAAAAAATTTAAATTAATTATCTTCTTTGTAAAAGATAATGTAATACATAATTTAAAATTTCTTTATGAAAGATCATAACGGTAAGGATCGTTGGGCCTAATAAATGCTTAAAAAGTTGACACAATTATCTTCTTTGTAAAAGATAATTTAATAGATCATTTAAAATTTCTTTTTAAAAGATGATAACGGTAACAATCATTGGGCCTAATAAATGCTAAAAAAGTTGCATAATTATTTTCTTTGTAAAAGATAATTTAATAGATCATTTAAAATTTCTTTATAAAAGATCATAACGGTAACAATCATCGGGCCTAATAAATGCTAAAAAAGTTGCATAATTATTTTCTTTGTAAAACATAATTTAATAGATCATTTAAAATTTCTTTATAAAAGATCATAACGGTAACAATCATTGGGGCTAATAAATGCTAAAAAATTTATATTAATTATCTTTTTTGTAAAAGATAATTTAATAGATCATTTAAAATTTCTTTATAAAAGATCATAACGGTAACAATCATTGCGCCTAATAAATGCTAAAAAAGTTGACATAATTATGTTCATTGTAAAATATAATTTAATAGATCATTTAAAATTTCTTTATTAAAAGATCATAACGGTAATGATCGTTGCGCCTAATAAATGCTAAAAAAGTTGACATAATTATCTTCTTTGTAAATGATAATTTAATAGATCATTTAAAATTTCTTTATACAAGATCAATACGGTAACAATCATTCGGCCTAATAAATGCTAAAAAATTTAAATTAATTATCTTCTTTGTAAAAGATAATGTAATACATAATTTAAAATTTCTTTATGAAAGATCATAACGGTAAGGATCGTTGGGCCTAATAAATGCTTAAAAAGTTGACACAATTATCTTCTTTGTAAAAGATAATTTAATAGATCATTTAAAATTTCTTTTTAAAAGATGATAACGGTAACAATCATTGGGCCTAATAAATGCTAAAAAAGTTGCATAATTATTTTCTTTGTAAAAGATAATTTAATAGATCATTTAAAATTTCTTTATAAAAGATCATAACGGTAACAATCATTGGGGCTAATAAATGCTAAAAAATTTATATTAATTATCTTTTTTGTAAAAGATAATTTAATAGATCATTTAAAATTTCTTTATAAAAGATCATAACGGTAACAATCATTGGGGCTAATAAATGCTAAAAAATTTATATTAATTATCTTTTTTGTCAAAGATAATTTAATAGATCATTTAAAATTTCTTTATAAAAGATCATAACGGTAACAATCATTGCGCCTAATAAATGCTAAAAAAGTTGACATAATTATGTTCATTGTAAAATATAATTTAATAGATCATTTAAAATTTCTTTATTAAAAGATCATAACGGTAATGATCGTTGCGCCTAATAAATGCTAAAAAAGTTGACATAATTATCTTCTTTGTAAATGATAATTTAATAGATCATTTAAAATTTCTTTATACAAGATCAATACGGTAACAATCATTCGGCCTAATAAATGCTAAAAAATTTAAATTAATTATCTTCTTTATAAAAGATAATGTAATACATAATTTAAAATTTCTTTATGAAAGATCATAACGGTAAGGATCGTTGGGCCTAATAAATACTTAAAAAGTTGACACAATTATCTTCTTTGTAAAAGATAATTTAATAGATCATTTAAAATTTCTTTTTAAAAGATGATAACGGTAACAATCATTGGGCCTAATAAATGCTAAAAAAGTTGCATAATTATTTTCTTTGTAAAACATAATTTAATAGATCATTTAAAATTTCTTTATAAAAGATCATAACGGTAACAATCATTGGGGCTAATAAATGCTAAAAAATTTATATTAATTATCTTTTTTGTAAAAGATAATTTAATAGATCATTTAAAATTTCTTTATAAAAGATCATAACGGTAACAATCATTGCGCCTAATAAATGCTAAAAAAGTTGACATAATTATGTTCATTGTAAAATATAATTTAATAGATCATTTAAAATTTCTTTATTAAAAGATCATAACGGTAATGATCGTTGCGCCTAATAAATGCTAAAAAAGTTGACATAATTATCTTCTTTGTAAATGATAATTTAATAGATCATTTAAAATTTCTTTATACAAGATCAATACGGTAACAATCATTCGGCCTAATAAATGCTAAAAAATTTAAATTAATTATCTTCTTTGTAAAAGATAATGTAATACATAATTTAAAATTTCTTTATGAAAGATCATAACGGTAAGGATCGTTGGGCCTAATAAATACTTAAAAAGTTGACACAATTATCTTCTTTGTAAAAGATAATTTAATAGATCATTTAAAATTTCTTTTTAAAAGATGATAACGGTAACAATCATTGGGCCTAATAAATGCTAAAAAAGTTGCATAATTATTTTCTTTGTAAAACATAATTTAATAGATCATTTAAAATTTCTTTATAAAAGATCATAACGGTAACAATCATTGGGGCTAATAAATGCTAAAAAATTTATATTAATTATCTTTTTTGTAAAAGATAATTTAATAGATCATTTAAAATTTCTTTATAAAAGATCATAACGGTAACAATCATTGCGCCTAATAAATGCTAAAAAAGTTGACATAATTATGTTCATTGTAAAATATAATTTAATAGATCATTTAAAATTTCTTTATTAAAAGATCATAACGGTAATGATCGTTGCGCCTAATAAATGCTAAAAAAGTTGACATAATTATCTTCTTTGTAAATGATAATTTAATAGATCATTTAAAATTTCTTTATACAAGATCAATACGGTAACAATCATTCGGCCTAATAAATGTTAAAAAATTTAAATTAATTATCTTCTTTGTAAAAGATAATGTAATACATAATTTAAAATTTCTTTATGAAAGATCATAACGGTAAGGATCGTTGGGCCTAATAAATGCTTAAAAAGTTGACACAATTATCTTCTTTGTAAAAGATAATTTAATAGATCATTTAAAATTTCTTTTTAAAAGATGATAACGGTAACAATCATTGGGCCTAATAAATGCTAAAAAAGTTGCATAATTATTTTCTTTGTAAAACATAATTTAATAGATCATTTAAAATTTCTTTATAAAAGATCATAACGGTAACAATCATTGGTGCTAATAAATGCTAAAAAATTTATATTAATTATCTTTTTTGTAAAAGATAATTTAATAGATCATTTAAAATTTCTTTATAAAAGATCATAACGGTAACAATCATTGCGCCTAATAAATGCTAAAAAAGTTGACATAATTATGTTCATTGTAAAATATAATTTAATAGATCATTTAAAATTTCTTTATTAAAAGATCATAACGGTAATGATCGTTGCGCCTAATAAATGCTAAAAAAGTTGACATAATTATCTTCTTTGTAAATGATAATTTAATAGATCATTTAAAATTTCTTTATACAAGATCAATACGGTAACAATCATTCGGCCTAATAAATGCTAAAAAATTTAAATTAATTATCTTCTTTGTAAAAGATAATGTAATACATAATTTAAAATTTCTTTATGAAAGATCATAACGGTAAGGATCGTTGGGCCTAATAAATGCTTAAAAAGTTGACACAATTATCTTCTTTGTAAAAGATAATTTAATAGATCATTTAAAATTTCTTTTTAAAAGATGATAACGGTAACAATCATTGGGCCTAATAAATGCTAAAAAAGTTGCATAATTATTTTCTTTGTAAAAGATAATTTAATAGATCATTTAAAATTTCTTTATAAAAGATCATAACGGTAACAATCATTGAGGCTAATAAATGCTAAAAAATTTATATTAATTATCTTTTTTGTAAAAGATAATTTAATAGATCATTTAAAATTTCTTTATAAAAGATCATAACGGTAACAATCATTGGGGCTAATAAATGCTAAAAAATTTATATTAATTATCTTTTTTGTAAAAGATAATTTAATAGATCATTTAAAATTTCTTTATAAAAGATCATAACGGTAACAATCATTGCGCCTAATAAATGCTAAAAAAGTTGACATAATTATGTTCATTGTAAAATATAATTTAATAGATCATTTAAAATTTCTTTATTAAAAGATCATAACGGTAATGATCGTTGCGCCTAATAAATGCTAAAAAAGTTGACATAATTATCTTCTTTGTAAATGATAATTTAATAGATCATTTAAAATTTCTTTATACAAGATCAATACGGTAACAATCATTCGGCCTAATAAATGTTAAAAAATTTAAATTAATTATCTTCTTTGTAAAAGATAATGTAATACATAATTTAAAATTTCTTTATGAAAGATCATAACGGTAAGGATCGTTGGGCCTAATAAATGCTTAAAAAGTTGACACAATTATCTTCTTTGTAAAAGATAATTTAATAGATCATTTAAAATTTCTTTTTAAAAGATGATAACGGTAACAATCATTGGGCCTAATAAATGCTAAAAAAGTTGCATAATTATTTTCTTTGTAAAAGATAATTTAATAGATCATTTAAAATTTCTTTATAAAAGATCATAACGGTAACAATCATTGGGCCTAATAAATGCTAAAAAAGTTGCATAATTATTTTCTTTGTAAAACATAATTTAATAGATCATTTAAAATTTCTTTATAAAAGATCATAACGGTAACAATCATTGGGGCTAATAAATGCTAAAAAATTTATATTAATTATCTTTTTTGTAAAAGATAATTTAATAGATCATTTAAAATTTCTTTATAAAAGATCATAACGGTAACAATCATTGCGCCTAATAAATGCTAAAAAAGTTGACATAATTATGTTCATTGTAAAATATAATTTAATAGATCATTTAAAATTTCTTTATTAAAAGATCATAACGGTAATGATCGTTGCGCCTAATAAATGCTAAAAAAGTTGACATAATTATCTTCTTTGTAAATGATAATTTAATAGATCATTTAAAATTACTTTATACAAGATCAATACGGTAACAATCATTCGGCCTAATAAATGCTAAAAAATTTAAATTAATTATCTTCTTTGTAAAGGATAATGTAATACATAATTTAAAATTTCTTTATGAAAGATCATAACGGTAAGGATCGTTGGGCCTAATAAATGCTTAAAAAGTTGACACAATTATCTTCTTTGTAAAAGATAATTTAATAGATCATTTAAAATTTCTTTTTAAAAGATGATAACGGTAACAATCATTGGGCCTAATAAATGCTAAAAAAGTTGCATAATTATTTTCTTTGTAAAAGATAATTTAATAGATCATTTAAAATTTCTTTATAAAAGATCATAACGGTAACAATCATTGGGGCTAATAAATGCTAAAAAATTTATATTAATTATCTTTTTTGTAAAAGATAATTTAATAGATCATTTAAAATTTCTTTATAAAAGATCATAACGGTAACAATCATTGGGGCTAATAAATGCTAAAAAATTTATATTAATTATCTTTTTTGTAAAAGATAATTTAATAGATCATTTAAAATTTCTTTATAAAAGATCATAACGGTAACAATCATTGCGCCTAATAAATGCTAAAAAAGTTGACATAATTATGTTCATTGTAAAATATAATTTAATAGATCATTTAAAATTTCTTTATTAAAAGATCATAACGGTAATGATCGTTGCGCCTAATAAATGCTAAAAAAGTTGACATAATTATCTTCTTTGTAAATGATAATTTAATAGATCATTTAAAATTACTTTATACAAGATCAATACGGTAACAATCATTCGGCCTAATAAATGCTAAAAAATTTAAATTAATTATCTTCTTTGTAAAAGATAATGTAATACATAATTTAAAATTTCTTTATGAAAGATCATAACGGTAAGGATCGTTGGGCCTAATAAATGCTTAAAAAGTTGACACAATTATCTTCTTTGTAAAAGATAATTTAATAGATCATTTAAAATTTCTTTTTAAAAGATGATAACGGTAACAATCATTGGGCCTAATAAATGCTAAAAAAGTTGCATAATTATTTTCTTTGTAAAAGATAATTTAATAGATCATTTAAAATTTCTTTATAAAAGATCATAACGGTAACAATCATTGGGGCTAATAAATGCTAAAAAATTTATATTAATTATCTTTTTTGTAAAAGATAATTTAATAGATCATTTAAAATTTCTTTATAAAAGATCATAACGGTAACAATCATTGGGGCTAATAAATGCTAAAAAATTTATATTAATTATCTTTTTTGTCAAAGATAATTTAATAGATCATTTAAAATTTCTTTATAAAAGATCATAACGGTAACAATCATTGCGCCTAATAAATGCTAAAAAAGTTGACATAATTATGTTCATTGTAAAATATAATTTAATAGATCATTTAAAATTTCTTTATTAAAAGATCATAACGGTAATGATCGTTGCGCCTAATAAATGCTAAAAAAGTTGACATAATTATCTTCTTTGTAAATGATAATTTAATAGATCATTTAAAATTTCTTTATACAAGATCAATACGGTAACAATCATTCGGCCTAATAAATGCTAAAAAATTTAAATTAATTATCTTCTTTGTAAAAGATAATGTAATACATAATTTAAAATTTCTTTATGAAAGATCATAACGGTAAGGATCGTTGGGCCTAATAAATACTTAAAAAGTTGACACAATTATCTTCTTTGTAAAAGATAATTTAATAGATCATTTAAAATTTCTTTTTAAAAGATGATAACGGTAACAATCATTGGGCCTAATAAATGCTAAAAAAGTTGCATAATTATTTTCTTTGTAAAACATAATTTAATAGATCATTTAAAATTTCTTTATAAAAGATCATAACGGTAACAATCATTGGGGCTAATAAATGCTAAAAAATTTATATTAATTATCTTTTTTGTAAAAGATAATTTAATAGATCATTTAAAATTTCTTTATAAAAGATCATAACGGTAACAATCATTGCGCCTAATAAATGCTAAAAAAGTTGACATAATTATGTTCATTGTAAAATATAATTTAATAGATCATTTAAAATTTCTTTATTAAAAGATCATAACGGTAATGATCGTTGCGCCTAATAAATGCTAAAAAAGTTGACATAATTATCTTCTTTGTAAATGATAATTTAATAGATCATTTAAAATTTCTTTATACAAGATCAATACGGTAACAATCATTCGGCCTAATAAATGTTAAAAAATTTAAATTAATTATCTTCTTTGTAAAAGATAATGTAATACATAATTTAAAATTTCTTTATGAAAGATCATAACGGTAAGGATCGTTGGGCCTAATAAATGCTTAAAAAGTTGACACAATTATCTTCTTTGTAAAAGATAATTTAATAGATCATTTAAAATTTCTTTTTAAAAGATGATAACGGTAACAATCATTGGGCCTAATAAATGCTAAAAAAGTTGCATAATTATTTTCTTTGTAAAAGATAATTTAATAGATCATTTAAAATTTCTTTATAAAAGATCATAACGGTAACAATCATTGGGCCTAATAAATGCTAAAAAATTTATATTAATTATCTTTTTTGTAAAACATAATTTAATAGATCATTTAAAATTTCTTTATAAAAGATCATAACGGTAACAATCATTGGGGCTAATAAATGCTAAAAAATTTATATTAATTATCTTTTTTGTAAAAGATAATTTAATAGATCATTTAAAATTTCTTTATAAAAGATCATAACGGTAACAATCATTGGGGCTAATAAATGCTAAAAAATTTATATTAATTATCTTTTTTGTCAAAGATAATTTAATAGATCATTTAAAATTTCTTTATAAAAGATCATAACGGTAACAATCATTGCGCCTAATAAATGCTAAAAAAGTTGACATAATTATGTTCATTGTAAAATATAATTTAATAGATCATTTAAAATTTCTTTATTAAAAGATCATAACGGTAATGATCGTTGCGCCTAATAAATGCTAAAAAAGTTGACATAATTATCTTCTTTGTAAATGATAATTTAATAGATCATTTAAAATTTCTTTATACAAGATCAATACGGTAACAATCATTCGGCCTAATAAATGCTAAAAAATTTAAATTAATTATCTTCTTTGTAAAAGATAATGTAATACATAATTTAAAATTTCTTTATGAAAGATCATAACGGTAAGGATCGTTGGGCCTAATAAATACTTAAAAAGTTGACACAATTATCTTCTTTGTAAAAGATAATTTAATAGATCATTTAAAATTTCTTTTTAAAAGATGATAACGGTAACAATCATTGGGCCTAATAAATGCTAAAAAAGTTGCATAATTATTTTCTTTGTAAAACATAATTTAATAGATCATTTAAAATTTCTTTATAAAAGATCATAACGGTAACAATCATTGGGGCTAATAAATGCTAAAAAATTTATATTAATTATCTTTTTTGTAAAAGATAATTTAATAGATCATTTAAAATTTCTTTATAAAAGATCATAACGGTACCAATCATTGCGCCTAATAAATGCTAAAAAAGTTGACATAATTATGTTCATTGTAAAATATAATTTAATAGATCATTTAAAATTTCTTTATTAAAAGATCATAACGGTAATGATCGTTGCGCCTAATAAATGCTAAAAAAGTTGACATAATTATCTTCTTTGTAAATGATAATTTAATAGATCATTTAAAATTTCTTTATACAAGATCAATACGGTAACAATCATTCGGCCTAATAAATGTTAAAAAATTTAAATTAATTATCTTCTTTGTAAAAGATAATGTAATACATAATTTGAAATTTCTTTATGAAAGATCATAACGGTAAGGATCGTTGGGCCTAATAAATGCTTAAAAAGTTGACACAATTATCTTCTTTGTAAAAGATAATTTAATAGATCATTTAAAATTTCTTTTTAAAAGATGATAACGGTAACAATCATTGGGCCTAATAAATGCTAAAAAAGTCTCATAATTATTGTCTTTGTAAAAGATAATTTAATAGATCATTTAAAATTTCTTTATAAAAGATCATAACGGTAACAATCATTGGGCCTAATAAATGCTAAAAAAGTTGCATAATTATTTTCTTTGTAAAACATAATTTAATAGATCATTTAAAATTTCTTTATAAAAGATCATAACGGTAACAATCATTGGGGCTAATAAATGCTAAAAAATTTATATTAATTATCTTTTTTGTAAAAGATAATTTAATAGATCATTTAAAATTTCTTTATAAAAGATCATAACGGTAACAATCATTGCGCCTAATAAATGCTAAAAAAGTTGACATAATTATGTTCATTGTAAAATATAATTTAATAGATCATTTAAAATTTCTTTATTAAAAGATCATAACGGTAATGATCGTTGCGCCTAATAAATGCTAAAAAAGTTGACATAATTATCTTCTTTGTAAATGATAATTTAATAGATCATTTAAAATTTCTTTATACAAGATCAATACGGTAACAATCATTCGGCCTAATAAATGTTAAAAAATTTAAATTAATTATCTTCTTTGTAAAAGATAATGTAATACATAATTTAAAATTTCTTTATGAAAGATCATAACGGTAAGGATCGTTGGGCCTAATAAATGCTTAAAAAGTTGACACAATTATCTTCTTTGTAAAAGATAATTTAATAGATCATTTAAAATTTCTTTTTAAAAGATGATAACGGTAACAATCATTGGGCCTAATAAATGCTAAAAAAGTTGCATAATTATTTTCTTTGTAAAAGATAATTTAATAGATCATTTAAAATTTCTTTATAAAAGATCATAACGGTAACAATCATTGGGCCTAATAAATGCTAAAAAATTTATATTAATTATCTTTTTTGTAAAACATAATTTAATAGATCATTTAAAATTTCTTTATAAAAGATCATAACGGTAACAATCATTGGGGCTAATAAATGCTAAAAAATTTATATTAATTATCTTTTTTGTAAAAGATAATTTAATAGATCATTTAAAATTTCTTTATAAAAGATCATAACGGTAACAATCATTGGGGCTAATAAATGCTAAAAAATTTATATTAATTATCTTTTTTGTCAAAGATAATTTAATAGATCATTTAAAATTTCTTTATAAAAGATCATAACGGTAACAATCATTGCGCCTAATAAATGCTAAAAAAGTTGACATAATTATGTTCATTGTAAAATATAATTTAATAGATCATTTAAAATTTCTTTATTAAAAGATCATAACGGTAATGATCGTTGCGCCTAATAAATGCTAAAAAAGTTGACATAATTATCTTCTTTGTAAATGATAATTTAATAGATCATTTAAAATTTCTTTATACAAGATCAATACGGTAACAATCATTCGGCCTAATAAATGCTAAAAAATTTAAATTAATTATCTTCTTTGTAAAAGATAATGTAATACATAATTTAAAATTTCTTTATGAAAGATCATAACGGTAAGGATCGTTGGGCCTAATAAATACTTAAAAAGTTGACACAATTATCTTCTTTGTAAAAGATAATTTAATAGATCATTTAAAATTTCTTTTTAAAAGATGATAACGGTAACAATCATTGGGCCTAATAAATGCTAAAAAAGTTGCATAATTATTTTCTTTGTAAAACATAATTTAATAGATCATTTAAAATTTCTTTATAAAAGATCATAACGGTAACAATCATTGGGGCTAATAAATGCTAAAAAATTTATATTAATTATCTTTTTTGTAAAAGATAATTTAATAGATCATTTAAAATTTCTTTATAAAAGATCATAACGGTACCAATCATTGCGCCTAATAAATGCTAAAAAAGTTGACATAATTATGTTCATTGTAAAATATAATTTAATAGATCATTTAAAATTTCTTTATTAAAAGATCATAACGGTAATGATCGTTGCGCCTAATAAATGCTAAAAAAGTTGACATAATTATCTTCTTTGTAAATGATAATTTAATAGATCATTTAAAATTTCTTTATACAAGATCAATACGGTAACAATCATTCGGCCTAATAAATGTTAAAAAATTTAAATTAATTATCTTCTTTGTAAAAGATAATGTAATACATAATTTGAAATTTCTTTATGAAAGATCATAACGGTAAGGATCGTTGGGCCTAATAAATGCTTAAAAAGTTGACACAATTATCTTCTTTGTAAAAGATAATTTAATAGATCATTTAAAATTTCTTTTTAAAAGATGATAACGGTAACAATCATTGGGCCTAATAAATGCTAAAAAAGTTGCATAATTATTGTCTTTGTAAAAGATAATTTAATAGATCATTTAAAATTTCTTTATAAAAGATCATAACGGTAACAATCATTGGGCCTAATAAATGCTAAAAAAGTTGCATAATTATTTTCTTTGTAAAACATAATTTAATAGATCATTTAAAATTTCTTTATAAAAGATCATAACGGTAACAATCATTGGGGCTAATAAATGCTAAAAAATTTATATTAATTATCTTTTTTGTAAAAGATAATTTAATAGATCATTTAAAATTTCTTTATAAAAGATCATAACGGTAACAATCATTGCGCCTAATAAATGCTAAAAAAGTTGACATAATTATGTTCATTGTAAAATATAATTTAATAGATCATTTAAAATTTCTTTATTAAAAGATCATAACGGTAATGATCGTTGCGCCTAATAAATGCTAAAAAAGTTGACATAATTATCTTCTTTGTAAATGATAATTTAATAGATCATTTAAAATTTCTTTATACAAGATCAATACGGTAACAATCATTCGGCCTAATAAATGCTAAAAAATTTAAATTAATTATCTTCTTTGTAAAAGATAATGTAATACATAATTTAAAATTTCTTTATGAAAGATCATAACGGTAAGGATCGTTGGGCCTAATAAATACTTAAAAAGTTGACACAATTATCTTCTTTGTAAAAGATAATTTAATAGATCATTTAAAATTTCTTTTTAAAAGATGATAACGGTAACAATCATTGGGCCTAATAAATGCTAAAAAAGTTGCATAATTATTTTCTTTGTAAAACATAATTTAATAGATCATTTAAAATTTCTTTATAAAAGATCATAACGGTAACAATCATTGGGGCTAATAAATGCTAAAAAATTTATATTAATTATCTTTTTTGTAAAAGATAATTTAATAGATCATTTAAAATTTCTTTATAAAAGATCATAACGGTAACAATCATTGGGGCTAATAAATGCTAAAAAATTTATATTAATTATCTTTTTTGTCAAAGATAATTTAATAGATCATTTAAAATTTCTTTATAAAAGATCATAACGGTAACAATCATTGCGCCTAATAAATGCTAAAAAAGTTGACATAATTATGTTCATTGTAAAATATAATTTAATAGATCATTTAAAATTTCTTTATTAAAAGATCATAACGGTAATGATCGTTGCGCCTAATAAATGCTAAAAAAGTTGACATAATTATCTTCTTTGTAAATGATAATTTAATAGATCATTTAAAATTTCTTTATACAAGATCAATACGGTAACAATCATTCGGCCTAATAAATGCTAAAAAATTTAAATTAATTATCTTCTTTGTAAAAGATAATGTAATACATAATTTAAAATTTCTTTATAAAAGATCATAACGGTAACAATCATTGCGCCTAATAAATGCTAAAAAAGTTGACATAATTATGTTCATTGTAAAATATAATTTAGTAGATCATTTAAAATTTCTTTATTAAAAGATCATAACGGTAATGATCGTTGCGCCTAATAAATGCTAAAAAAGTTGACATAATTATCTTCTTTGTAAATGATAATTTAATAGATCATTTAAAATTTCTTTATACAAGATCAATACGGTAACAATCATTCGGCCTAATAAATGTTAAAAAATTTAAATTAATTATCTTTTTTGTAAAAGATAATGTAATACATAATTTGAAATTTCTTTATGAAAGATCATAACGGTAAGGATCGTTGGGCCTAATAAATGCTTAAAAAGTTGACACAATTATCTTCTTTGTAAAAGATAATTTAATAGATCATTTAAAATTTCTTTTTAAAAGATGATAACGGTAACAATCATTGGGCCTAATAAATGCTAAAAAAGTTGCATAATTATTGTCTTTGTAAAAGATAATTTAATAGATCATTTAAAATTTCTTTATAAAAGATCATAACGGTAACAATCATTGGGCCTAATAAATGCTAAAAAAGTTGCATAATTATTTTCTTTGTAAAACATAATTTAATAGATCATTTAAAATTTCTTTATAAAAGATCATAACGGTAACAATCATTGGGGCTAATAAATGCTAAAAAATTTATATTAATTATCTTTTTTGTAAAAGATAATTTAATAGATCATTTAAAATTTCTTTATAAAAGATCATAACGGTAACAATCATTGCGCCTAATAAATGCTAAAAAAGTTGACATAATTATGTTCATTGTAAAATATAATTTAATAGATCATTTAAAATTTCTTTATTAAAAGATCATAACGGTAATGATCGTTGCGCCTAATAAATGCTAAAAAAGTTGACATAATTATCTTCTTTGTAAATGATAATTTAATAGATCATTTAAAATTTCTTTATACAAGATCAATACGGTAACAATCATTCGGCCTAATAAATGCTAAAAAATTTAAATTAATTATCTTCTTTGTAAAAGATAATGTAATACATAATTTAAAATTTCTTTATGAAAGATCATAACGGTAAGGATCGTTGGGCCTAATAAATACTTAAAAAGTTGACACAATTATCTTCTTTGTAAAAGATAATTTAATAGATCATTTAAAATTTCTTTTTAAAAGATGATAACGGTAACAATCATTGGGCCTAATAAATGCTAAAAAAGTTGCATAATTATTTTCTTTGTAAAACATAATTTAATAGATCATTTAAAATTTCTTTATAAAAGATCATAACGGTAACAATCATTGGGGCTAATAAATGCTAAAAAATTTATATTAATTATCTTTTTTGTAAAAGATAATTTAATAGATCATTTAAAATTTCTTTATAAAAGATCATAACGGTAACAATCATTGGGGCTAATAAATGCTAAAAAATTTATATTAATTATCTTTTTTGTCAAAGATAATTTAATAGATCATTTAAAATTTCTTTATAAAAGATCATAACGGTAACAATCATTGCGCCTAATAAATGCTAAAAAAGTTGACATAATTATGTTCATTGTAAAATATAATTTAATAGATCATTTAAAATTTCTTTATTAAAAGATCATAACGGTAATGATCGTTGCGCCTAATAAATGCTAAAAAAGTTGACATAATTATCTTCTTTGTAAATGATAATTTAATAGATCATTTAAAATTTCTTTATACAAGATCAATACGGTAACAATCATTCGGCCTAATAAATGCTAAAAAATTTAAATTAATTATCTTCTTTGTAAAAGATAATGTAATACATAATTTAAAATTTCTTTATGAAAGATCATAACGGTAAGGATCGTTGGGCCTAATAAATACTTAAAAAGTTGACACAATTATCTTCTTTGTAAAAGATAATTTAATAGATCATTTAAAATTTCTTTTTAAAAGATGATAACGGTAACAATCATTGGGCCTAATAAATGCTAAAAAAGTTGCATAATTATTTTCTTTGTAAAACATAATTTAATAGATCATTTAAAATTTCTTTATAAAAGATCATAACGGTAACAATCATTGGGGCTAATAAATGCTAAAAAATTTATATTAATTATCTTTTTTGTAAAAGATAATTTAATAGATCATTTAAAATTTCTTTATAAAAGATCATAACGGTAACAATCATTGGGGCTAATAAATGCTAAAAAATTTATATTAATTATCTTTTTTGTCAAAGATAATTTAATAGATCATTTAAAATTTCTTTATAAAAGATCATAACGGTAACAATCATTGCGCCTAATAAATGCTAAAAAAGTTGACATAATTATGTTCATTGTAAAATATAATTTAATAGATCATTTAAAATTTCTTTATTAAAAGATCATAACGGTAATGATCGTTGCGCCTAATAAATGCTAAAAAAGTTGACATAATTATCTTCTTTGTAAATGATAATTTAATAGATCATTTAAAATTTCTTTATACAAGATCAATACGGTAACAATCATTCGGCCTAATAAATGCTAAAAAATTTAAATTAATTATCTTCTTTGTAAAAGATAATGTAATACATAATTTAAAATTTCTTTATGAAAGATCATAACGGTAAGGATCGTTGGGCCTAATAAATACTTAAAAAGTTGACACAATTATCTTCTTTGTAAAAGATAATTTAATAGATCATTTAAAATTTCTTTTTAAAAGATGATAACGGTAACAATCATTGGGCCTAATAAATGCTAAAAAAGTTGCATAATTATTTTCTTTGTAAAACATAATTTAATAGATCATTTAAAATTTCTTTATAAAAGATCATAACGGTAACAATCATTGGGGCTAATAAATGCTAAAAAATTTATATTAATTATCTTTTTTGTAAAAGATAATTTAATAGATCATTTAAAATTTCTTTATAAAAGATCATAACGGTAACAATCATTGCGCCTAATAAATGCTAAAAAAGTTGACATAATTATGTTCATTGTAAAATATAATTTAATAGATCATTTAAAATTTCTTTATTAAAAGATCATAACGGTAATGATCGTTGCGCCTAATAAATGCTAAAAAAGTTGACATAATTATCTTCTTTGTAAATGATAATTTAATAGATCATTTAAAATTTCTTTATACAAGATCAATACGGTAACAATCATTCGGCCTAATAAATGCTAAAAAATTTAAATTAATTATCTTCTTTGTAAAAGATAATTTAATACATAATTTAAAATTTCTTTATGAAAGATCATAACGGTAAGGATCGTTGGGCCTAATAAATACTTAAAAAGTTGACACAATTATCTTCTTTGTAAAAGATAATTTAATAGATCATTTAAAATTTCTTTTTAAAAGATGATAACGGTAACAATCATTGGGCCTAATAAATGCTAAAAAAGTTGCATAATTATTTTCTTTGTAAAACATAATTTAATAGATCATTTAAAATTTCTTTATAAAAGATCATAACGGTAACAATCATTGGGGCTAATAAATGCTAAAAAATTTATATTAATTATCTTTTTTGTAAAAGATAATTTAATAGATCATTTAAAATTTCTTTATAAAAGATCATAACGGTAACAATCATTGCGCCTAATAAATGCTAAAAAAGTTGACATAATTATGTTCATTGTAAAATATAATTTAATAGATCATTTAAAATTTCTTTATTAAAAGATCATAACGGTAATGATCGTTGCGCCTAATAAATGCTAAAAAAGTTGACATAATTATCTTCTTTGTAAATGATAATTTAATAGATCATTTAAAATTTCTTTATACAAGATCAATACGGTAACAATCATTCGGCCTAATAAATGTTAAAAAATTTAAATTAATTATCTTCTTTGTAAAAGATAATGTAATACATAATTTAAAATTTCTTTATGAAAGATCATAACGGTAAGGATCGTTGGGCCTAATAAATGCTTAAAAAGTTGACACAATTATCTTCTTTGTAAAAGATAATTTAATAGATCATTTAAAATTTCTTTTTAAAAGATGATAACGGTAACAATCATTGGGCCTAATAAATGCTAAAAAAGTTGCATAATTATTTTCTTTGTAAAAGATAATTTAATAGATCATTTAAAATTTCTTTATAAAAGATCATAACGGTAACAATCATTGGGCCTAATAAATGCTAAAAAAGTTGCATAATTATTTTCTTTGTAAAACATAATTTAATAGATCATTTAAAATTTCTTTATAAAAGATCATAACGGTAACAATCATTGGGGCTAATAAATGCTAAAAAATTTATATTAATTATCTTTTTTGTAAAAGATAATTTAATAGATCATTTAAAATTTCTTTATAAAAGATCATAACGGTAACAATCATTGCGCCTAATAAATGCTAAAAAAGTTGACATAATTATGTTCATTGTAAAATATAATTTAATAGATCATTTAAAATTTCTTTATTAAAAGATCATAACGGTAATGATCGTTGCGCCTAATAAATGCTAAAAAAGTTGACATAATTATCTTCTTTGTAAATGATAATTTAATAGATCATTTAAAATTTCTTTATACAAGATCAATACGGTAACAATCATTCGGCCTAATAAATGTTAAAAAATTTAAATTAATTATCTTCTTTGTAAAAGATAATGTAATACATAATTTAAAATTTCTTTATGAAAGATCATAACGGTAAGGATCGTTGGGCCTAATAAATGCTTAAAAAGTTGACACAATTATCTTCTTTGTAAAAGATAATTTAATAGATCATTTAAAATTTCTTTATAAAAGATCATAACGGTAACAATCATTGGGCCTAATAAATGCTAAAAAAGTTGCATAATTATTTTCTTTGTAAAACATAATTTAATAGATCATTTAAAATTTCTTTATAAAAGATCATAACGGTAACAATCATTGGGGCTAATAAATGCTAAAAAATTTATATTAATTATCTTTTTTGTAAAAGATAATTTAATAGATCATTTAAAATTTCTTTATAAAAGATCATAACGGTAACAATCATTGCGCCTAATAAATGCTAAAAAAGTTGACATAATTATGTTCATTGTAAAATATAATTTAATAGATCATTTAAAATTTCTTTATTAAAAGATCATAACGGTAATGATCGTTGCGCCTAATAAATGCTAAAAAAGTTGACATAATTATCTTCTTTGTAAATGATAATTTAATAGATCATTTAAAATTTCTTTATACAAGATCAATACGGTAACAATCATTCGGCCTAATAAATGCTAAAAAATTTAAATTAATTATCTTCTTTGTAAAAGATAATGTAATACATAATTTAAAATTTCTTTATGAAAGATCATAACGGTAAGGATCGTTGGGCCTAATAAATGCTTAAAAAGTTGACACAATTATCTTCTTTGTAAAAGATAATTTAATAGATCATTTAAAATTTCTTTTTAAAAGATGATAACGGTAACAATCATTGGGCCTAATAAATGCTAAAAAAGTTGCATAATTATTTTCTTTGTAAAAGATAATTTAATAGATCATTTAAAATTTCTTTATAAAAGATCATAACGGTAACAATCATTGAGGCTAATAAATGCTAAAAAATTTATATTAATTATCTTTTTTGTAAAAGATAATTTAATAGATCATTTAAAATTTCTTTATAAAAGATCATAACGGTAACAATCATTGGGGCTAATAAATGCTAAAAAATTTATATTAATTATCTTTTTTGTAAAAGATAATTTAATAGATCATTTAAAATTTCTTTATAAAAGATCATAACGGTAACAATCATTGCGCCTAATAAATGCTAAAAAAGTTGACATAATTATGTTCATTGTAAAATATAATTTAATAGATCATTTAAAATTTCTTTATTAAAAGATCATAACGGTAATGATCGTTGCGCCTAATAAATGCTAAAAAAGTTGACATAATTATCTTCTTTGTAAATGATAATTTAATAGATCATTTAAAATTTCTTTATACAAGATCAATACGGTAACAATCATTCGGCCTAATAAATGTTAAAAAATTTAAATTAATTATCTTCTTTGTAAAAGATAATGTAATACATAATTTAAAATTTCTTTATGAAAGATCATAACGGTAAGGATCGTTGGGCCTAATAAATGCTTAAAAAGTTGACACAATTATCTTCTTTGTAAAAGATAATTTAATAGATCATTTAAAATTTCTTTTTAAAAGATGATAACGGTAACAATCATTGGGCCTAATAAATGCTAAAAAAGTTGCATAATTATTTTCTTTGTAAAAGATAATTTAATAGATCATTTAAAATTTCTTTATAAAAGATCATAACGGTAACAATCATTGGGCCTAATAAATGCTAAAAAAGTTGCATAATTATTTTCTTTGTAAAACATAATTTAATAGATCATTTAAAATTTCTTTATAAAAGATCATAACGGTAACAATCATTGGGGCTAATAAATGCTAAAAAATTTATATTAATTATCTTTTTTGTAAAAGATAATTTAATAGATCATTTAAAATTTCTTTATAAAAGATCATAACGGTAACAATCATTGCGCCTAATAAATGCTAAAAAAGTTGACATAATTATGTTCATTGTAAAATATAATTTAATAGATCATTTAAAATTTCTTTATTAAAAGATCATAACGGTAATGATCGTTGCGCCTAATAAATGCTAAAAAAGTTGACATAATTATCTTCTTTGTAAATGATAATTTAATAGATCATTTAAAATTTGTTTATACAAGATCAATACGGTAACAATCATTCGGCCTAATAAATGTTAAAAAATTTAAATTAATTATCTTCTTTGTAAAAGATAATGTAATACATAATTTAAAATTTCTTTATGAAAGATCATAACGGTAAGGATCGTTGGGCCTAATAAATGCTTAAAAAGTTGACACAATTATCTTCTTGTAAAAGATAATTTAATAGATCATTTAAAATTTCTTTATAAAAGATCATAACGGTAACAATCATTGGGCCTAATAAATGCTAAAAAAGTTGCATAATTATTTTCTTTGTAAAACATAATTTAATAGATCATTTAAAATTTCTTTATAAAAGATCATAACGGTAACAATCATTGGGGCTAATAAATGCTAAAAAATTTATATTAATTATCTTTTTTGTAAAAGATAATTTAATAGATCATTTAAAATTTCTTTATAAAAGATCATAACGGTAACAATCATTGCGCCTAATAAATGCTAAAAAAGTTGACATAATTATGTTCATTGTAAAATATAATTTAATAGATCATTTAAAATTTCTTTATTAAAAGATCATAACGGTAATGATCGTTGCGCCTAATAAATGCTAAAAAAGTTGACATAATTATCTTCTTTGTAAATGATAATTTAATAGATCATTTAAAATTTGTTTATACAAGATCAATACGGTAACAATCATTCGGCCTAATAAATGTTAAAAAATTTAAATTAATTATCTTCTTTGTAAAAGATAATGTAATACATAATTTAAAATTTCTTTATGAAAGATCATAACGGTAAGGATCGTTGGGCCTAATAAATGCTTAAAAAGTTGACACAATTATCTTCTTTGTAAAAGATAATTTAATAGATCATTTAAAATTTCTTTATAAAAGATCATAACGGTAACAATCATTGGGCCTAATAAATGCTAAAAAAGTTGCATAATTATTTTCTTTGTAAAACATAATTTAATAGATCATTTAAAATTTCTTTATAAAAGATCATAACGGTAACAATCATTGGGGCTAATAAATGCTAAAAAATTTATATTAATTATCTTTTTTGTAAAAGATAATTTAATAGATCATTTAAAATTTCTTTATAAAAGATCATAACGGTAACAATCATTGCGCCTAATAAATGCTAAAAAAGTTTTCATAATTATGTTCATTGTAAAATATAATTTAATAGATCATTTAAAATTTCTTTATTAAAAGATCATAACGGTAATGATCGTTGCGCCTAATAAATGCTAAAAAAGTTGACATAATTATCTTCTTTGTAAATGATAATTTAATAGATCATTTAAAATTTCTTTATACAAGATCAATACGGTAACAATCATTCGGCCTAATAAATGCTAAAAAATTTAAATTAATTATCTTATTTGTAAAAGATAATGTAATACATAATTTAAAATTTCTTTATGAAAGATCATAACGGTAAGGATCGTTGGGCCTAATAAATGCTTAAAAAGTTGACACAATTATCTTCTTTGTAAAAGATAATTTAATAGATCATTTAAAATTTCTTTTTAAAAGATGATAACGGTAACAATCATTGGGCCTAATAAATGCTAAAAAAGTTGCATAATTATTTTCTTTGTAAAAGATAATTTAATAGATCATTTAAAATTTCTTTATAAAAGATCATAACGGTAACAATCATTGAGGCTAATAAATGCTAAAAAATTTATATTAATTATCTTTTTTGTAAAAGATAATTTAATAGATCATTTAAAATTTCTTTATAAAAGATCATAACGGTAACAATCATTGGGGCTAATAAATGCTAAAAAATTTATATTAATTATCTTTTTTGTAAAAGATAATTTAATAGATCATTTAAAATTTCTTTATAAAAGATCATAACGGTAACAATCATTGCGCCTAATAAATGCTAAAAAAGTTGACATAATTATGTTCATTGTAAAATATAATTTAATAGATCATTTAAAATTTCTTTATTAAAAGATCATAACGGTAATGATCGTTGCGCCTAATAAATGCTAAAAAAGTTGACATAATTATCTTCTTTGTAAATGATAATTTAATAGATCATTTAAAATTTCTTTATACAAGATCAATACGGTAACAATCATTCGGCCTAATAAATGTTAAAAAATTTAAATTAATTATCTTCTTTGTAAAAGATAATGTAATACATAATTTAAAATTTCTTTATGAAAGATCATAACGGTAAGGATCGTTGGGCCTAATAAATGCTTAAAAAGTTGACACAATTATCTTCTTTGTAAAAGATAATTTAATAGATCATTTAAAATTTCTTTTTAAAAGATGATAACGGTAACAATCATTGGGCCTAATAAATGCTAAAAAAGTTGCATAATTATTTTCTTTGTAAAAGATAATTTAATAGATCATTTAAAATTTCTTTATAAAAGATCATAACGGTAACAATCATTGAGGCTAATAAATGCTAAAAAATTTATATTAATTATCTTTTTTGTAAAAGATAATTTAATAGATCATTTAAAATTTCTTTATAAAAGATCATAACGGTAACAATCATTGCGCCTAATAAATGCTAAAAAAGTTGACATAATTATGTTCATTGTAAAATATAATTTAATAGATCATTTAAAATTTCTTTATAAAAGATCATAACGGTAACAATCATTGCGCCTAATAAATGCTAAAAAAGTTGACATAATTATGTTCATTGTAAAATATAATTTAATAGATCATTTAAAATTTCTTTATTAAAAGATCATAACGGTAATGATCGTTGCGCCTAATAAATGTTAAAAAAGTTGACATAATTATCTTCTTTGTAAATGATAATTTAATAGATCATTTAAAATTACTTTATACAAGATCAATACGGTAACAATCATTCGGCCTAATAAATGCTAAAAAATTTAAATTAATTATCTTCTTTGTAAAGGATAATGTAATACATAATTTAAAATTTCTTTATGAAAGATCATAACGGTAAGGATCGTTGGGCCTAATAAATGCTTAAAAAGTTGACACAATTATCTTCTTTGTAAAAGATAATTTAATAGATCATTTAAAATTTCTTTTTAAAAGATGATAACGGTAACAATCATTGGGCCTAATAAATGCTAAAAAAGTTGCATAATTATTTTCTTTGTAAAAGATAATTTAATAGATCATTTAAAATTTCTTTATAAAAGATCATAACGGTAACAATCATTGAGGCTAATAAATGCTAAAAAATTTATATTAATTATCTTTTTTGTAAAAGATAATTTAATAGATCATTTAAAATTTCTTTATAAAAGATCATAACGGTAACAATCATTGGGGCTAATAAATGCTAAAAAATTTATATTAATTATCTTTTTTGTAAAAGATAATTTAATAGATCATTTAAAATTTCTTTATAAAAGATCATAACGGTAACAATCATTGCGCCTAATAAATGCTAAAAAAGTTGACATAATTATGTTCATTGTAAAATATAATTTAATAGATCATTTAAAATTTCTTTATTAAAAGATCATAACGGTAATGATCGTTGCGCCTAATAAATGCTAAAAAAGTTGACATAATTATCTTCTTTGTAAATGATAATTTAATAGATCATTTAAAATTTCTTTATACAAGATCAATACGGTAACAATCATTCGGCCTAATAAATGTTAAAAAATTTAAATTAATTATCTTCTTTGTAAAAGATAATGTAATACATAATTTAAAATTTCTTTATGAAAGATCATAACGGTAAGGATCGTTGGGCCTAATAAATGCTTAAAAAGTTGACACAATTATCTTCTTTGTAAAAGATAATTTAATAGATCATTTAAAATTTCTTTTTAAAAGATGATAACGGTAACAATCATTGGGCCTAATAAATGCTAAAAAAGTTGCATAATTATTTTCTTTGTAAAAGATAATTTAATAGATCATTTAAAATTTCTTTATAAAAGATCATAACGGTAACAATCATTGGGCCTAATAAATGCTAAAAAAGTTGCATAATTATTTTCTTTGTAAAACATAATTTAATAGATCATTTAAAATTTCTTTATAAAAGATCATAACGGTAACAATCATTGGGGCTAATAAATGCTAAAAAATTTATATTAATTATCTTTTTTGTAAAAGATAATTTAATAGATCATTTAAAATTTCTTTATAAAAGATCATAACGGTAACAATCATTGCGCCTAATAAATGCTAAAAAAGTTGACATAATTATGTTCATTGTAAAATATAATTTAATAGATCATTTAAAATTTCTTTATTAAAAGATCATAACGGTAATGATCGTTGCGCCTAATAAATGTTAAAAAAGTTGACATAATTATCTTCTTTGTAAATGATAATTTAATAGATCATTTAAAATTACTTTATACAAGATCAATACGGTAACAATCATTCGGCCTAATAAATGCTAAAAAATTTAAATTAATTATCTTCTTTGTAAAAGATAATGTAATACATAATTTAAAATTTCTTTATGAAAGATCATAACGGTAAGGATCGTTGGGCCTAATAAATGCTTAAAAAGTTGACACAATTATCTTCTTTGTAAAAGATAATTTAATAGATCATTTAAAATTTCTTTTTAAAAGATGATAACGGTAACAATCATTGGGCCTAATAAATGCTAAAAAAGTTGCATAATTATTTTCTTTGTAAAAGATAATTTAATAGATCATTTAAAATTTCTTTATAAAAGATCATAACGGTAACAATCATTGGGGCTAATAAATGCTAAAAAATTTATATTAATTATCTTTTTTGTAAAAGATAATTTAATAGATCATTTAAAATTTCTTTATAAAAGATCATAACGGTAACAATCATTGGGGCTAATAAATGCTAAAAAATTTATATTAATTATCTTTTTTGTCAAAGATAATTTAATAGATCATTTAAAATTTCTTTATAAAAGATCATAACGGTAACAATCATTGCGCCTAATAAATGCTAAAAAAGTTGACATAATTATGTTCATTGTAAAACATAATTTAATAGATCATTTAAAATTTCTTTATTAAAAGATCATAACGGTAATGATCGTTGCGCCTAATAAATGCTAAAAAAGTTGACATAATTATCTTCTTTGTAAATGATAATTTAATAGATCATTTAAAATTTCTTTATACAAGATCAATACGGTAACAATCATTCGGCCTAATAAATGCTAAAAAATTTAAATTAATTATCTTCTTTGTAAAAGATAATGTAATACATAATTTAAAATTTCTTTATGAAAGATCATAACGGTAAGGATCGTTGGGCCTAATAAATACTTAAAAAGTTGACACAATTATCTTCTTTGTAAAAGATAATTTAATAGATCATTTAAAATTTCTTTTTAAAAGATGATAACGGTAACAATCATTGGGCCTAATAAATGCTAAAAAAGTTGCATAATTATTTTCTTTGTAAAACATAATTTAATAGATCATTTAAAATTTCTTTATAAAAGATCATAACGGTAACAATCATTGGGGCTAATAAATGCTAACAAAATTTATATTAATTATCTTTTTTGTAAAAGATAATTTAATAGATCATTTAAAATTTCTTTATAAAAGATCATAACGGTAACAATCATTGCGCCTAATAAATGCTAAAAAAGTTGACATAATTATGTTCATTGTAAAATATAATTTAATAGATCATTTAAAATTTCTTTATTAAAAGATCATAACGGTAATGATCGTTGCGCCTAATAAATGCTAAAAAAGTTGACATAATTATCTTCTTTGTAAATGATAATTTAATAGATCATTTAAAATTTCTTTATACAAGATCAATACGGTAACAATCATTCGGCCTAATAAATGTTAAAAAATTTAAATTAATTATCTTCTTTGTAAAAGATAATGTAATACATAATTTAAAATTTCTTTATGAAAGATCATAACGGTAAGGATCGTTGGGCCTAATAAATGCTTAAAAAGTTGTCACAATTATCTTCTTTGTAAAAGATAATTTAATAGATCATTTAAAATTTCTTTTTAAAAGATGATAACGGTAACAATCATTGGGCCTAATAAATGCTAAAAAAGTTGCATAATTATTTTCTTTGTAAAAGATAATTTAATAGATCATTTAAAATTTCTTTATAAAAGATCATAACGGTAACAATCATTGGGCCTAATAAATGCTAAAAAATTTATATTAATTATCTTTTTTGTAAAACATAATTTAATAGATCATTTAAAATTTCTTTATAAAAGATCATAACGGTAACAATCATTGGGGCTAATAAATGCTAAAAAATTTATATTAATTATCTTTTTTGTAAAAGATAATTTAATAGATCATTTAAAATTTCTTTATAAAAGATCATAACGGTAACAATCATTGCGCCTAATAAATGCTAAAAAAGTTGACATAATTATGTTCATTGTAAAATATAATTTAATAGATCATTTAAAATTTCTTTATTAAAAGATCATAACGGTAATGATCGTTGCGCCTAATAAATGCTAAAAAAGTTGACATAATTATCTTCTTTGTAAATGATAATTTAATAGATCATTTAAAATTACTTTATACAAGATCAATACGGTAACAATCATTCGGCCTAATAAATGCTAAAAAATTTAAATTAATTATCTTCTTTGTAAAAGATAATGTAATACATAATTTAAAATTTCTTTATGAAAGATCATAACGGTAAGGATCGTTGGGCCTAATAAATGCTTAAAAAGTTGACACAATTATCTTCTTTGTAAAAGATAATTTAATAGATCATTTAAAATTTCTTTTTAAAAGATGATAACGGTAACAATCATTGGGCCTAATAAATGCTAAAAAAGTTGCATAATTATTTTCTTTGTAAAAGATAATTTAATAGATCATTTAAAATTTCTTTATAAAAGATCATAACGGTAACAATCATTGGGGCTAATAAATGCTAAAAAATTTATATTAATTATCTTTTTTGTAAAAGATAATTTAATAGATCATTTAAAATTTCTTTATAAAAGATCATAACGGTAACAATCATTGGGGCTAATAAATGCTAAAAAATTTATATTAATTATCTTTTTTGTCAAAGATAATTTAATAGATAATTTAAAATTTCTTTATAAAAGATCATAACGGTAACAATCATTGCGCCTAATAAATGCTAAAAAAGTTGACATAATTATGTTCATTGTAAAACATAATTTAATAGATCATTTAAAATTTCTTTATTAAAAGATCATAACGGTAATGATCGTTGCGCCTAATAAATGCTAAAAAAGTTGACATAATTATCTTCTTTGTAAATGATAATTTAATAGATCATTTAAAATTTCTTTATACAAGATCAATACGGTAACAATCATTCGGCCTAATAAATGCTAAAAAATTTAAATTAATTATCTTCTTTGTAAAAGATAATGTAATACATAATTTAAAATTTCTTTATGAAAGATCATAACGGTAAGGATCGTTGGGCCTAATAAATACTTAAAAAGTTGACACAATTATCTTCTTTGTAAAAGATAATTTAATAGATCATTTAAAATTTCTTTTTAAAAGATGATAACGGTAACAATCATTGGGCCTAATAAATGCTAAAAAAGTTGCATAATTATTTTCTTTGTAAAACATAATTTAATAGATCATTTAAAATTTCTTTATAAAAGATCATAACGGTAACAATCATTGGGGCTAATAAATGCTAAAAAATTTATATTAATTATCTTTTTTGTAAAAGATAATTTAATAGATCATTTAAAATTTCTTTATAAAAGATCATAACGGTAACAATCATTGCGCCTAATAAATGCTAAAAAAGTTGACATAATTATGTTCATTGTAAAATATAATTTAATAGATCATTTAAAATTTCTTTATTAAAAGATCATAACGGTAATGATCGTTGCGCCTAATAAATGCTAAAAAAGTTGACATAATTATCTTCTTTGTAAATGATAATTTAATAGATCATTTAAAATTTCTTTATACAAGATCAATACGGTAACAATCATTCGGCCTAATAAATGTTAAAAAATTTAAATTAATTATCTTCTTTGTAAAAGATAATGTAATACATAATTTAAAATTTCTTTATGAAAGATCATAACGGTAAGGATCGTTGGGCCTAATAAATGCTTAAAAAGTTGACACAATTATCTTCTTTGTAAAAGATAATTTAATAGATCATTTAAAATTTCTTTTTAAAAGATGATAACGGTAACAATCATTGGGCCTAATAAATGCTAAAAAAGTTGCATAATTATTTTCTTTGTAAAAGATAATTTAATAGATCATTTAAAATTTCTTTATAAAAGATCATAACGGTAACAATCATTGGGCCTAATAAATGCTAAAAAATTTATATTAATTATCTTTTTTGTAAAACATAATTTAATAGATCATTTAAAATTTCTTTATAAAAGATCATAACGGTAACAATCATTGGGGCTAATAAATGCTAAAAAATTTATATTAATTATCTTTTTTGTAAAAGATAATTTAATAGATCATTTAAAATTTCTTTATAAAAGATCATAACGGTAACAATCATTGCGCCTAATAAATGCTAAAAAAGTTGACATAATTATGTTCATTGTAAAATATAATTTAATAGATCATTTAAAATTTCTTTATTAAAAGATCATAACGGTAATGATCGTTGCGCCTAATAAATGCTAAAAAAGTTGACATAATTATCTTCTTTGTAAATGATAATTTAATAGATCATTTAAAATTTCTTTATACAAGATCAATACGGTAACAATCATTCGGCCTAATAAATGCTAAAAAATTTAAATTAATTATCTTCTTTGTAAAAGATAATGTAATACATAATTTAAAATTTCTTTATGAAAGATCATAACGGTAAGGATCGTTGGGCCTAATAAATACTTAAAAAGTTGACACAATTATCTTCTTTGTAAAAGTTAATTTAATAGATCATTTAAAATTTCTTTTTAAAAGATGATAACGGTAACAATCATTGGGCCTAATAAATGCTAAAAAAGTTGCATAATTATTTTCTTTGTAAAACATAATTTAATAGATCATTTAAAATTTCTTTATAAAAGATCATAACGGTAACAATCATTGGGGCTAATAAATGCTAACAAATTTATATTAATTATCTTTTTTGTAAAAGATAATTTAATAGATCATTTAAAATTTCTTTATAAAAGATCATAACGGTAACAATCATTGGGGCTAATAAATGCTAAAAAATTTATATTAATTATCTTTTTTGTCAAAGATAATTTAATAGATCATTTAAAATTTCTTTATAAAAGATCATAACGGTAACAATCATTGCGCCTAATAAATGCTAAAAAAGTTGACATAATTATGTTCATTGTAAAATATAATTTAATAGATCATTTAAAATTTCTTTATTAAAAGATCATAACGGTAATGATCGTTGCGCCTAATAAATGCTAAAAAAGTTGACATAATTATCTTCTTTGTAAATGATAATTTAATAGATCATTTAAAATTTCTTTATACAAGATCAATACGGTAACAATCATTCGGCCTAATAAATGCTAAAAAATTTAAATTAATTATCTTCTTTGTAAAAGATAATGTAATACATAATTTAAAATTTCTTTATAAAAGATCATAACGGTAACAATCATTGCGCCTAATAAATGCTAAAAAAGTTGACATAATTATGTTCATTGTAAAATATAATTTAGTAGATCATTTAAAATTTCTTTATTAAAAGATCATAACGGTAATGATCGTTGCGCCTAATAAATGCTAAAAAAGTTGACATAATTATCTTCTTTGTAAATGATAATTTAATAGATCATTTAAAATTTCTTTATACAAGATCAATACGGTAACAATCATTCGGCCTAATAAATGTTAAAAAATTTAAATTAATTATCTTTTTTGTAAAAGATAATGTAATACATAATTTGAAATTTCTTTATGAAAGATCATAACGGTAAGGATCGTTGGGCCTAATAAATGCTTAAAAAGTTGACACAATTATCTTCTTTGTAAAAGATAATTTAATAGATCATTTAAAATTTCTTTTTAAAAGATGATAACGGTAACAATCATTGGGCCTAATAAATGCTAAAAAAGTTGCATAATTATTGTCTTTGTAAAAGATAATTTAATAGATCATTTAAAATTTCTTTATAAAAGATCATAACGGTAACAATCATTGGGCCTAATAAATGCTAAAAAAGTTGCATAATTATTTTCTTTGTAAAACATAATTTAATAGATCATTTAAAATTTCTTTATAAAAGATCATAACGGTAACAATCATTGGGGCTAATAAATGCTAAAAAATTTATATTAATTATCTTTTTTGTAAAAGATAATTTAATAGATCATGTAAAATTTCTTTATAAAAGATCATAACGGTAACAATCATTGCGCCTAATAAATGCTAAAAAAGTTGACATAATTATGTTCATTGTAAAATATAATTTAATAGATCATTTAAAATTTCTTTATTAAAAGATCATAACGGTAATGATCGTTGCGCCTAATAAATGCTAAAAAAGTTGACATAATTATCTTCTTTGTAAATGATAATTTAATAGATCATTTAAAATTTCTTTATACAAGATCAATACGGTAACAATCATTCGGCCTAATAAATGCTAAAAAATTTAAATTAATTATCTTCTTTGTAAAAGATAATGTAATACATAATTTAAAATTTCTTTATGAAAGATCATAACGGTAAGGATCGTTGGGCCTAATAAATACTTAAAAAGTTGACACAATTATCTTCTTTGTAAAAGATAATTTAATAGATCATTTAAAATTTCTTTTTAAAAGATGATAACGGTAACAATCATTGGGCCTAATAAATGCTAAAAAAGTTGCATAATTATTTTCTTTGTAAAACATAATTTAATAGATCATTTAAAATTTCTTTATAAAAGATCATAACGGTAACAATCATTGGGGCTAATAAATGCTAAAAAATTTATATTAATTATCTTTTTTGTAAAAGATAATTTAATAGATCATTTAAAATTTCTTTATAAAAGATCATAACGGTAACAATCATTGGGGCTAATAAATGCTAAAAAATTTATATTAATTATCTTTTTTGTCAAAGATAATTTAATAGATCATTTAAAATTTCTTTATAAAAGATCATAACGGTAACAATCATTGCGCCTAATAAATGCTAAAAAAGTTGACATAATTATGTTCATTGTAAAATATAATTTAATAGATCATTTAAAATTTCTTTATTAAAAGATCATAACGGTAATGATCGTTGCGCCTAATAAATGCTAAAAAAGTTGACATAATTATCTTCTTTGTAAATGATAATTTAATAGATCATTTAAAATTTCTTTATACAAGATCAATACGGTAACAATCATTCGGCCTAATAAATGCTAAAAAATTTAAATTAATTATCTTCTTTGTAAAAGATAATGTAATACATAATTTAAAATTTCTTTATGAAAGATCATAACGGTAAGGATCGTTGGGCCTAATAAATACTTAAAAAGTTGACACAATTATCTTCTTTGTAAAAGATAATTTAATAGATCATTTAAAATTTCTTTTTAAAAGATGATAACGGTAACAATCATTGGGCCTAATAAATGCTAAAAAAGTTGCATAATTATTTTCTTTGTAAAACATAATTTAATAGATCATTTAAAATTTCTTTATAAAAGATCATAACGGTAACAATCATTGGGGCTAATAAATGCTAAAAAATTTATATTAATTATCTTTTTTGTAAAAGATAATTTAATAGATCATTTAAAATTTCTTTATAAAAGATCATAACGGTAACAATCATTGCGCCTAATAAATGCTAAAAAAGTTGACATAATTATGTTCATTGTAAAATATAATTTAATAGATCATTTAAAATTTCTTTATTAAAAGATCATAACGGTAATGATCGTTGCGCCTAATAAATGCTAAAAAAGTTGACATAATTATCTTCTTTGTAAATGATAATTTAATAGATCATTTAAAATTTCTTTATACAAGATCAATACGGTAACAATCATTCGGCCTAATAAATGCTAAAAAATTTAAATTAATTATCTTCTTTGTAAAAGATAATTTAATACATAATTTAAAATTTCTTTATGAAAGATCATAACGGTAAGGATCGTTGGGCCTAATAAATACTTAAAAAGTTGACACAATTATCTTCTTTGTAAAAGATAATTTAATAGATCATTTAAAATTTCTTTTTAAAAGATGATAACGGTAACAATCATTGGGCCTAATAAATGCTAAAAAAGTTGCATAATTATTTTCTTTGTAAAACATAATTTAATAGATCATTTAAAATTTCTTTATAAAAGATCATAACGGTAACAATCATTGGGGCTAATAAATGCTAAAAAATTTATATTAATTATCTTTTTTGTAAAAGATAATTTAATAGATAATTTAAAATTTCTTTATAAAAGATCATAACGGTAACAATCATTGTGCCTAATAAATACTAAAAAAGTTGACATAATTATGTTCATTGTAAAATATAATTTAATAGATCATTTAAAATTTCTTTATTAAAAGATCATAACGGTAATGATCGTTGCGCCTAATAAATGCTAAAAAAGTTGACATAATTATCTTCTTTGTAAATGATAATTTAATAGATCATTTAAAATTTCTTTATACAAGATCAACACGGTAACAATCATTCGGCCTAATAAATGTTAAAAAATTTAAATTAATTATCTTCTTTGTAAAAGATAATGTAATACATAATTTAAAATTTCTTTATGAAAGATCATAACGGTAAGGATCGTTGGGCCTAATAAATGCTTAAAAAGTTGACACAATTATCTTCTTTGTAAAAGATAATTTAATAGATCATTTAAAATTTCTTTTTAAAAGATGATAACGGTAACAATCATTGGGCCTAATAAATGCTAAAAAAGTTGCATAATTATTTTCTTTGTAAAAGATAATTTAATAGATCATTTAAAATTTCTTTATAAAAGATCATAACGGTAACAATCATTGGGCCTAATAAATGCTAAAAAAGTTGCATAATTATTTTCTTTGTAAAACATAATTTAATAGATCATTTAAAATTTCTTTATAAAAGATCATAACGTTAACAATCATTGGGGCTAATAAATGCTAAAAAATTTATATTAATTATCTTTTTTGTAAAAGATAATTTAATAGATCATTTAAAATTTCTTTATAAAAGATCATAACGGTAACAATCATTGCGCCTAATAAATGCTAAAAAAGTTGACATAATTATGTTCATTGTAAAATATAATTTAATAGATCATTTAAAATTTCTTTATTAAAAGATCATAACGGTAATGATCGTTGCGCCTAATAAATGCTAAAAAAGTTGACATAATTATCTTCTTTGTAAATGATAATTTAATAGATCATTTAAAATTTCTTTATACAAGATCAATACGGTAACAATCATTCGGCCTAATAAATGCTAAAAAATTTAAATTAATTATCTTCTTTGTAAAAGATAATGTAATACATAATTTAAAATTTCTTTATGAAAGATCATAACGGTAAGGATCGTTGGGCCTAATAAATACTTAAAAAGTTGACACAATTATCTTCTTTGTAAAAGATAATTTAATAGATCATTTAAAATTTCTTTTTAAAAGATGATAACGGTAACAATCATTGGGCCTAATAAATGCTAAAAAAGTTGCATAATTATTTTCTTTGTAAAACATAATTTAATAGATCATTTAAAATTTCTTTATAAAAGATCATAACGGTAACAATCATTGGGGCTAATAAATGCTAAAAAATTTATATTAATTATCTTTTTTGTAAAAGATAATTTAATAGATCATTTAAAATTTCTTTATAAAAGATCATAACGGTAACAATCATTGCGCCTAATAAATGCTAAAAAAGTTGACATAATTATGTTCATTGTAAAATATAATTTAATAGATCATTTAAAATTTCTTTATTAAAAGATCATAACGGTAATGATCGTTGCGCCTAATAAATGCTAAAAAAGTTGACATAATTATCTTCTTTGTAAATGATAATTTAATAGATCATTTAAAATTTCTTTATACAAGATCAATACGGTAACAATCATTCGGCCTAATAAATGTTAAAAAATTTAAATTAATTATCTTCTTTGTAAAAGATAATGTAATACATAATTTAAAATTTCTTTATGAAAGATCATAACGGTAAGGATCGTTGGGCCTAATAAATGCTTAAAAAGTTGACACAATTATCTTCTTTGTAAAAGATAATTTAATAGATCATTTAAAATTTCTTTTTAAAGGATGATAACGGTAACAATCATTGGGCCTAATAAATGCTAAAAAAGTTGCATAATTATTTTCTTTGTAAAACATAATTTAATAGATCATTTAAAATTTCTTTATAAAAGATCATAACGGTAACAATCATTGGGGCTAATAAATGCTAAAAAATTTATATTAATTATCTTTTTTGTAAAAGATAATTTAATAGATCATTTAAAATTTCTTTATAAAAGATCATAACGGTAACAATCATTGCGCCTAATAAATGCTAAAAAAGTTGACATAATTATGTTCATTGTAAAAGATAATTTAATAGATCATTTAAAATTTCTTTATAAAAGATCATAACGGTAACAATCATTGCGCCTAATAAATGCTAAAAAAGTTGACATAATTATGTTCATTGTAAAATATAATTTAATAGATCATTTAAAATTTCTTTATTAAAAGATCATAACGGTAATGATCGTTGCGCCTAATAAATGCTAAAAAAGTTGACATAATTATCTTCTTTGTAAATGATAATTTAATAGATCATTTAAAATTTCTTTATACAAGATCAATACGGTAACAATCATTCGGCCTAATAAATGCTAAAAAATTTAAATTAATTATCTTCTTTGTAAAAGATAATGTAATACATAATTTAAAATTTCTTTATGAAAGATCATAACGGTAAGGATCGTTGGGCCTAATAAATGCTTAAAAAGTTGACACAATTATCTTCTTTGTAAAAGATAATTTAATAGATCATTTAAAATTTCTTTTTAAAAGATGATAACGGTAACAATCATTGGGCCTAATAAATGCTAAAAAAGTTGCATAATTATTTTCTTTGTAAAAGATAATTTAATAGATCATTTAAAATTTCTTTATAAAAGATCATAACGGTAACAATCATTGGGGCTAATAAATGCTAAAAAATTTATATTAATTATCTTTTTTGTAAAAGATAATTTAATAGATCATTTAAAATTTCTTTATAAAAGATCATAACGGTAACAATCATTGGGGCTAATAAATGCTAAAAAATTTATATTAATTATCTTTTTTGTAAAAGATAATTTAATAGATCATTTAAAATTTCTTTATAAAAGATCATAACGGTAACAATCATTGCGCCTAATAAATGCTAAAAAAGTTGACATAATTATGTTCATTGTAAAATATAATTTAATAGATCATTTAAAATTTCTTTATTAAAAGATCATAACGGTAATGATCGTTGCGCCTAATAAATGCTAAAAAAGTTGACATAATTATCTTCTTTGTAAATGATAATTTAATAGATCATTTAAAATTACTTTATACAAGATCAATACGGTAACAATCATTCGGCGTAATAAATGCTAAAAAATTTAAATTAATTATCTTCTTTGTAAAGGATAATGTAATACATAATTTAAAATTTCTTTATGAAAGATCATAACGGTAAGGATCGTTGGGCCTAATAAATGCTTAAAAAGTTGACACAATTATCTTCTTTGTAAAAGATAATTTAATAGATCATTTAAAATTTCTTTTTAAAAGATGATAACGGTAACAATCATTGGGCCTAATAAATGCTAAAAAAGTTGCATAATTATTTTCTTTGTAAAAGATAATTTAATAGATCATTTAAAATTTCTTTATAAAAGATCATAACGGTAACAATCATTGGGGCTAATAAATGCTAAAAAATTTATATTAATTATCTTTTTTGTAAAAGATAATTTAATAGATCATTTAAAATTTCTTTATAAAAGATCATAACGGTAACAATCATTGGGGCTAATAAATGCTAAAAAATTTATATTAATTATCTTTTTTGTCAAAGATAATTTAATAGATCATTTAAAATTTCTTTATAAAAGATCATAACGGTAACAATCATTGCGCCTAATAAATGCTAAAAAAGTTGACATAATTATGTTCATTGTAAAATATAATTTAATAGATCATTTAAAATTTCTTTATTAAAAGATCATAACGGTAATGATCGTTGCGCCTAATAAATGCTAAAAAAGTTGACATAATTATCTTCTTTGTAAATGATAATTTAATAGATCATTTAAAATTTCTTTATACAAGATCAATACGGTAACAATCATTCGGCCTAATAAATGCTAAAAAATTTAAATTAATTATCTTCTTTGTAAAAGATAATGTAATACATAATTTAAAATTTCTTTATGAAAGATCATAACGGTAAGGATCGTTGGGCCTAATAAATGCTTAAAAAGTTGACACAATTATCTTCTTTGTAAAAGATAATTTAATAGATCATTTAAAATTTCTTTTTAAAAGATGATAACGGTAACAATCATTGGGCCTAATAAATGCTAAAAAAGTTGCATAATTATTTTCTTTGTAAAAGATAATTTAATAGATCATTTAAAATTTCTTTATAAAAGATCATAACGGTAACAATCATTGGGGCTAATAAATGCTAAAAAATTTATATTAATTATCTTTTTTGTAAAAGATAATTTAATAGATCATTTAAAATTTCTTTATAAAAGATCATAACGGTAACAATCATTGCGCCTAATAAATGCTAAAAAAGTTGACATAATTATGTTCATTGTAAAATATAATTTAATAGATCATTTAAAATTTCTTTATTAAAAGATCATAACGGTAATGATCGTTGCGCCTAATAAATGCTAAAAAAGTTGACATAATTATCTTCTTTGTAAATGATAATTTAATAGATCATTTAAAATTACTTTATACAAGATCAATACGGTAACAATCATTCGGCCTAATAAATGCTAAAAAATGTAAATTAATTATCTTCTTTGTAAAGGATAATGTAATACATAATTTAAAATTTCTTTATGAAAGATCATAACGGTAACAATCATTGGGCCTAATAAATGCTAAAAAGTTGACACAATTATCTTCTTTGTAAAAGATAATTTAATAGATCATTTAAAATTTCTTTATAAAAGATCATAACGGTAACAATCATTGGGGCTAATAAATGCTAAAAAATTTATATTAATTATCTTTTTTGTAAAAGATAATTTAATAGATCATTTAAAATTTCTTTATAAAAGATCATAACGGTAACAATCATTGGGGCTAATAAATGCTAAAAAATTTATATTAATTATCTTTTTTGTAAAAGATAATTTAATAGATCATTTAAAATTTCTTTATAAAAGATCATAACGGTAACAATCATTGCGCCTAATAAATGCTAAAAAAGTTGACATAATTATGTTCATTGTAAAATATAATTTAATAGATCATTTAAAATTTCTTTATTAAAAGATCATAACGGTAATGATCGTTGCGCCTAATAAATGCTAAAAAAGTTGACATAATTATCTTCTTTGTAAATGATAATTTAATAGATCATTTAAAATTACTTTATACCAGATCAATACGGTAACAATCATTCGGCCTAATAAATGCTAAAAAATTTAAATTAATTATCTTCTTTGTAAAGGATAATGTAATACATAATTTAAAATTTCTTTATGAAAGATCATAACGGTAAGGATCGTTGGGCCTAATAAATGCTTAAAAAGTTGACACAATTATCTTCTTTGTAAAAGATAATTTAATAGATCATTTAAAATTTCTTTTTAAAAGATGATAACGGTAACAATCATTGGGCCTAATAAATGCTAAAAAAGTTGCATAATTATTTTCTTTGTAAAAGATAATTTAATAGATCATTTAAAATTTCTTTATAAAAGATCATAACGGTAACAATCATTGGGGCTAATAAATGCTAAAAAATTTATATTAATTATCTTTTTTGTAAAAGATAATTTAATAGATCATTTAAAATTTCTTTATAAAAGATCATAACGGTAACAATCATTGCGCCTAATAAATGCTAAAAAAGTTGACATAATTATGTTCATTGTAAAATATAATTTAATCGATCATTTAAAATTTCTTTATTAAAAGATCATAACGGTAATGATCGTTGCGCCTAATAAATGCTAAAAAAGTTGACATAATTATCTTCTTTGTAAATGATAATTTAATAGATCATTTAAAATTACTTTATACAAGATCAATACGGTAACAATCATTCGGCCTAATAAATGCTAAAAAATGTAAATTAATTATCTTCTTTGTAAAGGATAATGTAATACATAATTTAAAATTTCTTTATGAAAGATCATAACGGTAAGGATCGTTGGGCCTAATAAATGCTTAAAAAGTTGACACAATTATCTTCTTTGTAAAAGATAATTTAATAGATCATTTAAAATTTCTTTATAAAAGATCATAACGGTAACAATCATTGGGGCTAATAAATGCTAAAAAATTTATATTAATTATCTTTTTTGTAAAAGATAATTTAATAGATCATTTAAAATTTCTTTATAAAAGATCATAACGGTAACAATCATTGGGGCTAATAAATGCTAAAAAATTTATATTAATTATCTTTTTTGTAAAAGATAATTTAATAGATCATTTAAAATTTCTTTATAAAAGATCATAACGGTAACAATCATTGCGCCTAATAAATGCTAAAAAAGTTGACATAATTATGTTCATTGTAAAATATAATTTAATAGATTATTTAAAATTTCTTTATTAAAAGATCATAACGGTAATGATCGTTGCGCCTAATAAATGCTAAAAAAGTTGACATAATTATCTTCTTTGTAAATGATAATTTAATAGATCATTTAAAATTACTTTATACCAGATCAATACGGTAACAATCATTCGGCCTAATAAATGCTAAAAAATTTAAATTAATTATCTTCTTTGTAAAGGATAATGTAATACATAATTTAAAATTTCTTTATGAAAGATCATAACGGTAAGGATCGTTGGGCCTAATAAATGCTTAAAAAGTTGACACAATTATCTTCTTTGTAAAAGATAATTTAATAGATCATTTAAAATTTCTTTTTAAAAGATGATAACGGTAACAATCATTGGGCCTAATAAATGCTAAAAAAGTTGCATAATTATTTTCTTTGTAAAAGATAATTTAATAGATCATTTAAAATTTCTTTATAAAAGATCATAACGGTAACAATCATTGGGGCTAATAAATGCTAAAAAATTTATATTAATTATCTTTTTTGTAAAAGATAATTTAATAGATCATTTAGAATTTCTTTATAAAAGATCATAACGGTAACAATCATTGCGCCTAATAAATGCTAAAAAAGTTGACATAATTATGTTCATTGTAAAATATAATTTAATAGATCATTTAAAATTTCTTTATTAAAAGATCATAACGGTAATGATCGTTGCGCCTAATAAATGCTAAAAAAGTTGATATAATTATCTTCTTTGTAAATGATAATTTAATAGATCATTTAAAATTACTTTATACAAGATCAATACGGTAACAATCATTCGGCCTAATAAATGCTAAAAAATGTAAATTAATTATCTTCTTTGTAAAGGATAATGTAATACATAATTTAAAATTTCTTTATGAAAGATCATAACGGTAAGGATCGTTGGGCCTAATAAATGCTTAAAAAGTTGACACAATTATCTTCTTTGTAAAAGATAATTTAATAGATCATTTAAAATTTCTTTATAAAAGATCATAACGGTAACAATCATTGGGGCTAATAAATGCTAAAAAATTTATATTAATTATCTTTTTTGTAAAAGATAATTTAATAGATCATTTAAAATTTCTTTATAAAAGATCATAACGGTAACAATCATTGCGCCTAATAAATGCTAAAAAAGTTGACATAATTATGTTCATTGTAAAATATAATTTAATAGATCATTTAAAATTTCTTTATTAAAAGATCATAACGGTAATGATCGTTGCGCCTAATAAATGCTAAAAAAGTTGACATAATTATCTTCTTTGTAAATGATAATTTAATAGATCATTTAAAATTACTTTATACAAGATCAATACGGTAACAATCATTCGGCCTAATAAATGCTAAAAAATTTAAATTAATTATCTTCTTTGTAAAGGATAATGTAATACATAATTTAAAATTTCTTTATGAAAGATCATAACGGTAAGGATCGTTGGGCCTAATAAATGCTTAAAAAGTTGACACAATTATCTTCTTTGTAAAAGATAATTTAATAGATCATTTAAAATTTCTTTATAAAAGATCATAACGGTAACAATCATTGGGGCTAATAAATGCTAAAAAATTTATATTAATTATCTTTTTTGTAAAAGATAATTTAATAGATCATTTAAAATTTCTTTATAAAAGATCATAACGGTAACAATCATTGGGGCTAATAAATGCTAAAAAATTTATATTAATTATCTTTTTTGTAAAAGATAATTTAATAGATCATTTAAAATTTCTTTATAAAAGATCATAACGGTAACAATCATTGGGGCTAATAAATGCTAAAAAATTTATATTAATTATCTTTTTTGTAAAAGATAATTTAATAGATCATTTAAAATTTCTTTATAAAAGATCATAACGGTAACAATCATTGCGCCTAATAAATGCTAAAAAAGTTGACATAATTATGTTCATTGTAAAATATAATTTAATAGATTATTTAAAATTTCTTTATTAAAAGATCATAACGGTAATGATCGTTGCGCCTAATAAATGCTAAAAAAGTTGACATAATTATCTTCTTTGTAAATGATAATTTAATAGATCATTTAAAATTACTTTATACCAGATCAATACGGTAACAATCATTCGGCCTAATAAATGCTAAAAAATTTAAATTAATTATCTTCTTTGTAAAGGATAATGTAATACATAATTTAAAATTTCTTTATGAAAGATCATAACGGTAAGGATCGTTGGGCCTAATAAATGCTTAAAAAGTTGACACAATTATCTTCTTTGTAAAAGATAATTTAATAGATCATTTAAAATTTCTTTTTAAAAGATGATAACGGTAACAATCATTGGGCCTAATAAATGCTAAAAAAGTTGCATAATTATTTTCTTTGTAAAAGATAATTTAATAGATCATTTAAAATTTCTTTATAAAAGATCATAACGGTAACAATCATTGGGGCTAATAAATGCTAAAAAATTTATATTAATTATCTTTTTTGTAAAAGATAATTTAATAGATCATTTAAAATTTCTTTATAAAAGATCATAACGGTAACAATCATTGCGCCTAATAAATGCTAAAAAAGTTGACATAATTATGTTCATTGTAAAATATAATTTAATAGATTATTTAAAATTTCTTTATTAAAAGATCATAACGGTAATGATCGTTGCGCCTAATAAATGCTAAAAAAGTTGACATAATTATCTTCTTTGTAAATGATAATTTAATAGATCATTTAAAATTACTTTATACCAGATCAATACGGTAACAATCTTTCGGCCTAATAAATGCTAAAAAATTTAAATTAATTATCTTCTTTGTAAAGGATAATGTAATACATAATTTAAAATTTCTTTATGAAAGATCATAACGGTAAGGATCGTTGGGCCTAATAAATGCTTAAAAAGTTGACACAATTATCTTCTTTGTAAAAGATAATTTAATAGATCATTTAAAATTTCTTTATAAAAGATCATAACGGTAACAATCATTGGGGCTAATAAATGCTAAAAAATTTATATTAATTATCTTTTTTGTAAAAGATAATTTAATAGATCATTTAAAATTTCTTTATAAAAGATCATAACGGTAACAATCATTGCGCCTAATAAATGCTAAAAAAGTTGACATAATTATGTTCATTGTAAAATATAATTTAATAGATCATTTAAAATTTCTTTATTAAAAGATCATAACGGTAATGATCGTTGCGCCTAATAAATGCTAAAAAAGTTGACATAATTATCTTCTTTGTAAATGATAATTTAATAGATCATTTAAAATTACTTTATACAAGATCAATACGGTAACAATCATTCGGCCTAATAAATGCTAAAAAATTTAAATTAATTATCTTCTTTGTAAAGGATAATGTAATACATAATTTAAAATTTCTTTATGAAAGATCATAACGGTAAGGATCGTTGGGCCTAATAAATGCTTAAAAAGTTGACACAATTATCTTCTTTGTAAAAGATAATTTAATAGATCATTTAAAATTTCTTTATAAAAGATCATAACGGTAACAATCATTGGGGCTAATAAATGCTAAAAAATTTATATTAATTATCTTTTTTGTAAAAGATAATTTAATAGATCATTTAAAATTTCTTTATAAAAGATCATAACGGTAACAATCATTGGGGCTAATAAATGCTAAAAAATTTATATTAATTATCTTTTTTGTAAAAGATAATTTAATAGATCATTTAAAATTTCTTTATAAAAGATCATAACGGTAACAATCATTGGGGCTAATAAATGCTAAAAAATTTATATTAATTATCTTTTTTGTAAAAGATAATTTAATAGATCATTTAAAATTTCTTTATAAAAGATCATAACGGTAACAATCATTGCGCCTAATAAATGCTAAAAAAGTTGACATAATTATGTTCATTGTAAAATATAATTTAATAGATCATTTAAAATTTCTTTATTAAAAGATCATAACGGTAATGATCGTTGCGCCTAATAAATGCTAAAAAAGTTGACATAATTATCTTCTTTGTAAATGATAATTTAATAGATCATTTAAAATTACTTTATACCAGATCAATACGGTAACAATCATTCGGCCTAATAAATGCTAAAAAATTTAAATTAATTATCTTCTTTGTAAAGGATAATGTAATACATAATTTAAAATTTCTTTATGAAAGATCATAACGGTAAGGATCGTTGGGCCTAATAAATGTTTAAAAAGTTGACACAATTATCTTCTTTGTAAAAGATAATTTAATAGATCATTTAAAATTTCTTTTTAAAAGATGATAACGGTAACAATCATTGGGCCTAATAAATGCTAAAAAAGTTGCATAATTATTTTCTTTGTAAAAGATAATTTAATAGATCATTTAAAATTTCTTTATAAAAGATCATAACGGTAACAATCATTGCGCCTAATAAATGCTAAAAAAGTTGACATAATTATGTTCATTGTAAAATATAATTTAATAGATCATTTAAAATTTCTTTATTAAAAGATCATAACGGTAATGATCGTTGCGCCTAATAAATGCTAAAAAAGTTGACATAATTATCTTCTTTGTAAATGATAATTTAATAGATCATTTAAAATTACTTTATACAAGATCAATACGGTAACAATCATTAGGTCTAATAAATGCTAAAAAATTTAAATTAATTATCTTCTTTGTAAAGGATAATGTAATACATAATTTAAAATTTCTTTATGAAAGATCATAACGGTAAGGATCGTTGGGCCTAATAAATGCTTAAAAAGTTGACACAATTATCTTCTTTGTAAAAGATAATTTAATAGATCATTTAAAATTTCTTTTTAAAAGATGATAACGGTAACAATCATTGGGCCTAATAAATGCTAAAAAAGTTGCATAATTATTTTCTTTGTAAAACATAATTTAATAGATCATTTAAAATTTCTTTATAAAAGATCATAACGGTAACAATCATTGGGGCTAATAAATGCTAAAAAATTTATATTAATTATCTTTTTTGTAAAAGATAATTTAATAGATCATTTAAAATTTCTTTATAAAAGATCATAACGGTAACAATCATTGAGCCTAATCAATGCTAAAAAAGTTGACATAATTATGTTCATTGTAAAATATAATTTAATAGATCATTTAAAATTTCTTTATTAAAAGATCATAACGGTAATGATCGTTGCGCCTAATAAATGCTAAAAAAGTTGACATAATTATCTTCTTTGTAAATGATAATTTAATAGATCATTTAAAATTACTTTATACAAGATCAATACGGTAACAATCATTCGGCCTAATAAATGCTAAAAAATTTAAATTAATTATCTTCTTTGTAAAGGATAATGTAATACATAATTTAAAATTTCTTTATGAAAGATCATAACGGTAAGGATCGTTGGGCCTAATAAATGCTTAAAAAGTTGACACAATTATCTTCTTTGTAAAAGATAATTTAATAGATCATTTAAAATTTCTTTTTAAAAGATGATAACGGTAACAATCATTGGGCCTAATAAATGCTAAAAAAGTTGCATAATTATTTTCTTTGTAAAAGATAATTTAATAGATCATTTAAAATTTCTTTATAAAAGATCATAACGGTAACAATCATTGGGGCTAATAAATGCTAAAAAATTTATATTAATTATCTTTTTTGTAAAAGATAATTTAATAGATCATTTAAAATTTCTTTATAAAAGATCATAACGGTAACAATCATTGGGGCTAATAAATGCTAAAAAATTTATATTAATTATCTTTTTTGTAAAAGATAATTTAATAGATCACTTAAAATTTCTTTATAAAAGATCATAACGGTAACAATCATTGCGCCTAATAAATGCTAAAAAAGTTGACATAATTATGTTCATTGTAAAATATAATTTAATAGATCATTTAAAATTTCTTTATTAAAAGATCATAACGGTAATGATCGTTGCGCCTAATAAATGCTAAAAAAGTTGACATAATTATCTTCTTTGTAAATGATAATTTAATAGATCATTTAAAATTTCTTTATACAAGATCAATACGGTAACAATCATTCGGCCTAATAAATGCTAAAAAATTTAAATTAATTATCTTCTTTGTAAAAGATAATGTAATACATAATTTAAAATTTCTTTATGAAAGATGATAACGGTAAGGATCGTTGGGCCTAATAAATGCTTAAAAAGTTGACACAATTATCTTCTTTGTAAAAGATAATTTAATAGATCATTTAAAATTTCTTTTTAAAAGATGATAACGGTAACAATCATTGGGGCTAATAAATGCTAAAAAAGTTGCATAATTATTTTCTTTGTAAAAGATAATTTAATAGATCATTTAAAATTTCTTTATAAAAGATCATAACGGTAACAATCATTGGGGCTAATAAATGCTAAAAAATTTATATTAATTATCTTTTTTGTAAAAGATAATTTAATAGATCATTTAAAATTTCTTTATAAAAGATCATAACGGTAACAATCATTGCGCCTAATAAATGCTAAAAAAGTTGACATAATTATGTTCATTGTAAAATATAATTTAATAGATCATTTAAAATTTCTTTATTAAAAGATCATAACGGTAATGATCGTTGCGCCTAATAAATGCTAAAAAAGTTGACATAATTATCTTCTTTGTAAATGATAATTTAATAGATCATTTAAAATTTCTTTATACAAGATCAATACGGTAACAATCATTCGGCCTAATAAATGCTAAAAAATTTAAATTAATTATCTTCTTTGTAAAGGATAATGTAATACATAATTTAAAATTTCTTTATGAAAGATCATAACGGTAAGGATCGTTGGGCCTAATAAATGCTTAAAAAGTTGACACAATTATCTTCTTTGTAAAAGATAATTTAATAGATCATTTAAAATTTCTTTTTAAAAGATGATAACGGTAACAATCATTGGGCCTAATAAATGCTAAAAAAGTTGCATAATTATTTTCTTTGTAAAAGATAATTTAATAGATCATTTAAAATTTCTTTATAAAAGATCATAACGGTAACAATCATTGGGGCTAATAAATGCTAAAAAATTTATATTAATTATCTTTTTTGTAAAAGATAATTTAATAGATCATTTAAAATTTCTTTATAAAAGATCATAACGGTAACAATCATTGCGCCTAATAAATGCTAAAAAAGTTGACATAATTATGTTCATTGTAAAATATAATTTAATAGATCATTTAAAATTTTTTTATTAAAAGATCATAACGGTAATGATCGTTGCGCCTAATAAATGCTAAAAAAGTTGACATAATTATCTTCTTTGTAAATGATAATTTAATAGATCATTTAAAATTACTTTATACCAGATCAATACGGTAACAATCATTCGGCCTAATAAATGCTAAAAAATTTAAATTAATTATCTTCTTTGTAAAGGATAATGTAATACATAATTTAAAATTTCTTTATGAAAGATCATAACGGTAAGGATCGTTGGGCCTAATAAATGCTTAAAAAGTTGACACAATTATCTTCTTTGTAAAAGATAATTTAATAGATCATTTAAAATTTCTTTTTAAAAGATGATAACGGTAACAATCATTGGGCCTAATAAATGCTAAAAAAGTTGCATAATTATTTTCTTTGTAAAAGATAATTTAATAGATCATTTAAAATTTCTTTATAAAAGATCATAACGGTAACAATCATTGGGGCTAATAAATGCTAAAAAATTTATATTAATTATCTTTTTTGTAAAAGATAATTTAATAGATCATTTAAAATTTCTTTATAAAAGATCATAACGGTAACAATCATTGAGCCTAATAAATGCTAAAAAAGTTGACATAATTATGTTCATTGTAAAATATAATTTAATAGATCATTTAAAATTTCTTTATTAAAAGATCATAACGGTAATGATCGTTGCGCCTAATAAATGCTAAAAAAGTTGACATAATTATCTTCTTTGTAAATGATAATTTAATAGATCATTTAAAATTTCTTTATACAAGATCAATACGGTAACAATCATTCGGCCTAATAAATGCTAAAAAATTTAAATTAATTATCTTCTTTGTAAAAGATAATGTAATACATAATTTAAAATTTCTTTATGAAAGATGATAACGGTAAGGATCGTTGGGCCTAATAAATGCTTAAAAAGTTGACACAATTATCTTCTTTGTAAAAGATAATTTAATAGATCATTTAAAATTTCTTTATTAAAAGATCATAACGGTAATGATCGTTGCGCCTAATAAATGCTAAAAAAGTTGACATAATTATCTTCTTTGTAAATGATAATTTAATAGATCATTTAAAATTTCTTTATACAAGATCAATACGGTAACAATCATTCGGCCTAATAAATGCTAAAAAATTTAAATTAATTATCTTCTTTGTAAAGGATAATGTAATACATAATTTAAAATTTCTTTATGAAAGATCATAACGGTAAGGATCGTTGGGCCTAATAAATGCTTAAAAAGTTGACACAATTATCTTCTTTGTAAAAGATAATTTAATAGATCATTTAAAATTTCTTTTTAAAAGATGATAACGGTAACAATCATTGGGCCTAATAAATGCTAAAAAAGTTGCATAATTATTTTCTTTGTAAAAGATAATTTAATAGATCATTTAAAATTTCTTTATAAAAGATCATAACGGTAACAATCATTGGGGCTAATAAATGCTAAAAAATTTATATTAATTATCTTTTTTGTAAAAGATAATTTAATAGATCATTTAAAATTTCTTTATAAAAGATCATAACGGTAACAATCATTGCGCCTAATAAATGCTAAAAAAGTTGACATAATTATGTTCATTGTAAAATATAATTTAATAGATCATTTAAAATTTTTTTATTAAAAGATCATAACGGTAATGATCGTTGCGCCTAATAAATGCTAAAAAAGTTGACATAATTATCTTCTTTGTAAATGATAATTTAATAGATCATTTAAAATTACTTTATACCAGATCAATACGGTAACAATCATTCGGCCTAATAAATGCTAAAAAATTTAAATTAATTATCTTCTTTGTAAAGGATAATGTAATACATAATTTAAAATTTCTTTATGAAAGATCATAACGGTAAGGATCGTTGGGCCTAATAAATGCTTAAAAAGTTGACACAATTATCTTCTTTGTAAAAGATAATTTAATAGATCATTTAAAATTTCTTTTTAAAAGATGATAACGGTAACAATCATTGGGCCTAATAAATGCTAAAAAAGTTGCATAATTATTTTCTTTGTAAAAGATAATTTAATAGATCATTTAAAATTTCTTTATAAAAGATCATAACGGTAACAATCATTGGGGCTAATAAATGCTAAAAAATTTATATTAATTATCTTTTTTGTAAAAGATAATTTAATAGATCATTTAAAATTTCTTTATAAAAGATCATAACGGTAACAATCATTGAGCCTAATAAATGCTAAAAAAGTTGACATAATTATGTTCATTGTAAAATATAATTTAATAGATCATTTAAAATTTCTTTATTAAAAGATCATAACGGTAATGATCGTTGCGCCTAATAAATGCTAAAAAAGTTGACATAATTATCTTCTTTGTAAATGATAATTTAATAGATCATTTAAAATTTCTTTATACAAGATCAATACGGTAACAATCATTCGGCCTAATAAATGCTAAAAAATTTAAATTAATTATCTTCTTTGTAAAAGATAATGTAATACATAATTTAAAATTTCTTTATGAAAGATGATAACGGTAAGGATCGTTGGGCCTAATAAATGCTTAAAAAGTTGACACAATTATCTTCTTTGTAAAAGATAATTTAATAGATCATTTAAAATTTCTTTTTAAAAGATGATAACGGTAACAATCATTGGGGCTAATAAATGCTAAAAAAGTTGCATAATTATTTTCTTTGTAAAAGATAATTTAATAGATCATTTAAAATTTCTTTATAAAAGATCATAACGGTAACAATCATTGGGGCTAATAAATGCTAAAAAATTTATATTAATTATCTTTTTTGTAAAAGATAATTTAATAGATCATTTAAAATTTCTTTATAAAAGATCATAACGGTAACAATCATTGGGGCTAATAAATGCTAAAAAATTTATATTAATTATCTTTTTTGTAAAAGATAATTTAATAGATCATTTAAAATTTCTTTATAAAAGATCATAACGGTAACAATCATTGCGCCTAATAAATGCTAAAAAAGTTGACATAATTATGTTCATTGTAAAATATAATTTAATAGATCATTTAAAATTTCTTTATTAAAAGATCATAACGGTAATGATCGTTGCGCCTAATAAATGCTAAAAAAGTTGACATAATTATCTTCTTTGTAAATGATAATTTAATAGATCATTTAAAATTTCTTTATACAAGATCAATACGGTAACAATCATTCGGCCTAATAAATGCTAAAAAATTTAAATTAATTATCTTCTTTGTAAAAGATAATGTAATACATAATTTAAAATTTCTTTATGAAAGATGATAACGGTAAGGATCGTTGGGCCTAATAAATGCTTAAAAAGTTGACACAATTATCTTCTTTGTAAAAGATAATTTAATAGATCATTTAAAATTTCTTTTTAAAAGATGATAACGGTAACAATCATTGGGGCTAATAAATGCTAAAAAAGTTGCATAATTATTTTCTTTGTAAAAGATAATTTAATAGATCATTTAAAATTTCTTTATAAAAGATCATAACGGTAACAATCATTGGGGCTAATAAATGCTAAAAAATTTATATTAATTATCTTTTTTGTAAAAGATAATTTAATAGATCATTTAAAATTTCTTTATAAAAGATCATAACGGTAACAATCATTGCGCCTAATAAATGCTAAAAAAGTTGACATAATTATGTTCATTGTAAAATATAATTTAATAGATCATTTAAAATTTCTTTATTAAAAGATCATAACGGTAATGATCGTTGCGCCTAATAAATGCTAAAAAAGTTGACATAATTATCTTCTTTGTAAATGATAATTTAATAGATCATTTAAAATTTCTTTATACAAGATCAATACGGTAACAATCATTCGGCCTAATAAATGCTAAAAAATTTAAATTAATTATCTTCTTTGTAAAGGATAATGTAATACATAATTTAAAATTTCTTTATGAAAGATCATAACGGTAAGGATCGTTGGGCCTAATAAATGCTTAAAAAGTTGACACAATTATCTTCTTTGTAAAAGATAATTTAATAGATCATTTAAAATTTCTTTTTAAAAGATGATAACGGTAACAATCATTGGGCCTAATAAATGCTAAAAAAGTTGCATAATTATTTTCTTTGTAAAAGATAATTTAATAGATCATTTAAAATTTCTTTATAAAAGATCATAACGGTAACAATCATTGGGGCTAATAAATGCTAAAAAATTTATATTAATTATCTTTTTTGTAAAAGATAATTTAATAGATCATTTAAAATTTCTTTATAAAAGATCATAACGGTAACAATCATTGGGGCTAATAAATGCTAAAAAATTTATATTAATTATCTTTTTTGTAAAAGATAATTTAATAGATCATTTAAAATTTCTTTATAAAAGATCATAACGGTAACAATCATTGCGCCTAATAAATGCTAAAAAAGTTGACATAATTATGTTCATTGTAAAATATAATTTAATAGATCATTTAAAATTTCTTTATTAAAAGATCATAACGGTAATGATCGTTGCGCCTAATAAATGCTAAAAAAGTTGACATAATTATCTTCTTTGTAAATGATAATTTAATAGATCATTTAAAATTACTTTATACCAGATCAATACGGTAACAATCATTCGGCCTAATAAATGCTAAAAAATTTAAATTAATTATCTTCTTTGTAAAGGATAATGTAATACATAATTTAAAATTTCTTTATGAAAGATCATAACGGTAAGGATCGTTGGGCCTAATAAATGCTTAAAAAGTTGACACAATTATCTTCTTTGTAAAAGATAATTTAATAGATCATTTAAAATTTCTTTTTAAAAGATGATAACGGTAACAATCATTGGGCCTAATAAATGCTAAAAAAGTTGCATAATTATTTTCTTTGTAAAAGATAATTTAATAGATCATTTAAAATTTCTTTATAAAAGATCATAACGGTAACAATCATTGGGGCTAATAAATGCTAAAAAATTTATATTAATTATCTTTTTTGTAAAAGATAATTTAATAGATCATTTAAAATTTCTTTATAAAAGATCATAACGGTAACAATCATTGGGGCTAATAAATGCTAAAAAATTTATATTAATTATCTTTTTTGTAAAAGATAATTTAATAGATCATTTAAAATTTCTTTATAAAAGATCATAACGGTAACAATCATTGCGCCTAATAAATGCTAAAAAAGTTGACATAATTATGTTCATTGTAAAATATAATTTAATAGATCATTTAAAATTTCTTTATTAAAAGATCATAACGGTAATGATCGTTGCGCCTAATAAATGCTAAAAAAGTTGACATAATTATCTTCTTTGTAAATGATAATTTAATAGATCATTTAAAATTTCTTTATACAAGATCAATACGGTAACAATCATTCGGCCTAATAAATGCTAAAAAATTTAAATTAATTATCTTCTTTGTAAAAGATAATGTAATACATAATTTAAAATTTCTTTATGAAAGATGATAATGGTAAGGATCGTTGGGCCTAATAAATGCTTAAAAAGTTGACACAATTATCTTCTTTGTAAAAGATAATTTAATAGATCATTTAAAATTTCTTTTTAAAAGATGATAACGGTAACAATCATTGGGGCTAATAAATGCTAAAAAAGTTGCATAATTATTTTCTTTGTAAAAGATAATTTAATAGATCATTTAAAATTTCTTTATAAAAGATCATAACGGTAACAATCATTGGGGCTAATAAATGCTAAAAAATTTATATTAATTATCTTTTTTGTAAAAGATAATTTAATAGATCATTTAAAATTTCTTTATAAAAGATCATAACGGTAACAATCATTGCGCCTAATAAATGCAAAAAAAGTTGACATAATTATGTTCATTGTAAAATATAATTTAATAGATCATTTAAAATTTCTTTATTAAAAGATCATAACGGTAATGATCGTTGCGCCTAATAAATGCTAAAAAAGTTGACATAATTATCTTCTTTGTAAATGATAATTTAATAGATCATTTAAAATTTCTTTATACAAGATCAATACGGTAACAATCATTCGGCCTAATAAATGCTAAAAAATTTAAATTAATTATCTTCTTTGTAAAGGATAATGTAATACATAATTTAAAATTTCTTTATGAAAGATCATAACGGTAAGGATCGTTGGGCCTAATAAATGCTTAAAAAGTTGACACAATTATCTTCTTTGTAAAAGATAATTTAATAGATCATTTAAAATTTCTTTTTAAAAGATGATAACGGTAACAATCATTGGGCCTAATAAATGCTAAAAAAGTTGCATAATTATTTTCTTTGTAAAAGATAATTTAATAGATCATTTAAAATTTCTTTATAAAAGATCATAACGGTAACAATCATTGGGGCTAATAAATGCTAAAAAATTTATATTAATTATCTTTTTTGTAAAAGATAATTTAATAGATCATTTAAAATTTCTTTATAAAAGATCATAACGGTAACAATCATTGGGGCTAATAAATGCTAAAAAATTTATATTAATTATCTTTTTTGTAAAAGATAATTTAATAGATCATTTAAAATTTCTTTATAAAAGATCATAACGGTAACAATCATTGCGCCTAATAAATGCTAAAAAAGTTGACATAATTATGTTCATTGTAAAATATAATTTAATAGATCATTTAAAATTTCTTTATTAAAAGATCATAACGGTAATGATCGTTGCGCCTAATAAATGCTAAAAAAGTTGACATAATTATCTTCTTTGTAAATGATAATTTAATAGATCATTTAAAATTACTTTATACCAGATCAATACGGTAACAATCATTCGGCCTAATAAATGCTAAAAAATTTAAATTAATTATCTTCTTTGTAAAGGATAATGTAATACATAATTTAAAATTTCTTTATGAAAGATCATAACGGTAAGGATCGTTGGGCCTAATAAATGCTTAAAAAGTTGACACAATTATCTTCTTTGTAAAAGATAATTTAATAGATCATTTAAAATTTCTTTTTAAAAGATGATAACGGTAACAATCATTGGGCCTAATAAATGCTAAAAAAGTTGCATAATTATTTTCTTTGTAAAAGATAATTTAATAGATCATTTAAAATTTCTTTATAAAAGATCATAACGGTAACAATCATTGGGGCTAATAAATGCTAAAAAATTTATATTAATTATCTTTTTTGTAAAAGATAATTTAATAGATCATTTAAAATTTCTTTATAAAAGATCATAACGGTAACAATCATTGGGGCTAATAAATGCTAAAAAATTTATATTAATTATCTTTTTTGTAAAAGATAATTTAATAGATCATTTAAAATTTCTTTATAAAAGATCATAACGGTAACAATCATTGCGCCTAATAAATGCTAAAAAAGTTGACATAATTATGTTCATTGTAAAATATAATTTAATAGATCATTTAAAATTTTTTTATTAAAAGATCATAACGGTAATGATCGTTGCGCCTAATAAATGCTAAAAAAGTTGACATAATTATCTTCTTTGTAAATGATAATTTAATAGATCATTTAAAATTACTTTATACCAGATCAATACGGTAACAATCATTCGGCCTAATAAATGCTAAAAAATTTAAATTAATTATCTTCTTTGTAAAGGATAATGTAATACATAATTTAAAATTTCTTTATGAAAGATCATAACGGTAAGGATCGTTGGGCCTAATAAATGCTTAAAAAGTTGACACAATTATCTTCTTTGTAAAAGATAATTTAATAGATCATTTAAAATTTCTTTTTAAAAGATGATAACGGTAACAATCATTGGGCCTAATAAATGCTAAAAAAGTTGCATAATTATTTTCTTTGTAAAAGATAATTTAATAGATCATTTAAAATTTCTTTATAAAAGATCATAACGGTAACAATCATTGGGGCTAATAAATGCTAAAAAATTTATATTAATTATCTTTTTTGTAAAAGATAATTTAATAGATCATTTAAAATTTCTTTATAAAAGATCATAACGGTAACAATCATTGAGCCTAATAAATGCTAAAAAAGTTGACATAATTATGTTCATTGTAAAATATAATTTAATAGATCATTTAAAATTTCTTTATTAAAAGATCATAACGGTAATGATCGTTGCGCCTAATAAATGCTAAAAAAGTTGACATAATTATCTTCTTTGTAAATGATAATTTAATAGATCATTTAAAATTTCTTTATACAAGATCAATACGGTAACAATCATTCGGCCTAATAAATGCTAAAAAATTTAAATTAATTATCTTCTTTGTAAAAGATAATGTAATACATAATTTAAAATTTCTTTATGAAAGATGATAACGGTAAGGATCGTTGGGCCTAATAAATGCTTAAAAAGTTGACACAATTATCTTCTTTGTAAAAGATAATTTAATAGATCATTTAAAATTTCTTTTTAAAAGATGATAACGGTAACAATCATTGGGGCTAATAAATGCTAAAAAAGTTGCATAATTATTTTCTTTGTAAAAGATAATTTAATAGATCATTTAAAATTTCTTTATAAAAGATCATAACGGTAACAATCATTGGGGCTAATAAATGCTAAAAAATTTATATTAATTATCTTTTTTGTAAAAGATAATTTAATAGATCATTTAAAATTTCTTTATAAAAGATCATAACGGTAACAATCATTGGGGCTAATAAATGCTAAAAAATTTATATTAATTATCTTTTTTGTAAAAGATAATTTAATAGATCATTTAAAATTTCTTTATAAAAGATCATAACGGTAACAATCATTGCGCCTAATAAATGCTAAAAAAGTTGACATAATTATGTTCATTGTAAAATATAATTTAATAGATCATTTAAAATTTCTTTATTAAAAGATCATAACGGTAATGATCGTTGCGCCTAATAAATGCTAAAAAAGTTGACATAATTATCTTCTTTGTAAATGATAATTTAATAGATCATTTAAAATTTCTTTATACAAGATCAATACGGTAACAATCATTCGGCCTAATAAATGCTAAAAAATTTAAATTAATTATCTTCTTTGTAAAAGATAATGTAATACATAATTTAAAATTTCTTTATGAAAGATGATAACGGTAAGGATCGTTGGGCCTAATAAATGCTTAAAAAGTTGACACAATTATCTTCTTTGTAAAAGATAATTTAATAGATCATTTAAAATTTCTTTTTAAAAGATGATAACGGTAACAATCATTGGGGCTAATAAATGCTAAAAAAGTTGCATAATTATTTTCTTTGTAAAAGATAATTTAATAGATCATTTAAAATTTCTTTATAAAAGATCATAACGGTAACAATCATTGGGGCTAATAAATGCTAAAAAATTTATATTAATTATCTTTTTTGTAAAAGATAATTTAATAGATCATTTAAAATTTCTTTATAAAAGATCATAACGGTAACAATCATTGCGCCTAATAAATGCTAAAAAAGTTGACATAATTATGTTCATTGTAAAATATAATTTAATAGATCATTTAAAATTTCTTTATTAAAAGATCATAACGGTAATGATCGTTGCGCCTAATAAATGCTAAAAAAGTTGACATAATTATCTTCTTTGTAAATGATAATTTAATAGATCATTTAAAATTTCTTTATACAAGATCAATACGGTAACAATCATTCGGCCTAATAAATGCTAAAAAATTTAAATTAATTATCTTCTTTGTAAAGGATAATGTAATACATAATTTAAAATTTCTTTATGAAAGATCATAACGGTAAGGATCGTTGGGCCTAATAAATGCTTAAAAAGTTGACACAATTATCTTCTTTGTAAAAGATAATTTAATAGATCATTTAAAATTTCTTTTTAAAAGATGATAACGGTAACAATCATTCGGCCTAATAAATGCTAAAAAAGTTGCATAATTATTTTCTTTGTAAAAGATAATTTAATAGATCATTTAAAATTTCTTTATAAAAGATCATAACGGTAACAATCATTGGGGCTAATAAATGCTAAAAAATTTATATTAATTATCTTTTTTGTAAAAGATAATTTAATAGATCATTTAAAATTTCTTTATAAAAGATCATAACGGTAACAATCATTGGGGCTAATAAATGCTAAAAAATTTATATTAATTATCTTTTTTGTAAAAGATAATTTAATAGATCATTTAAAATTTCTTTATAAAAGATCATAACGGTAACAATCATTGCGCCTAATAAATGCTAAAAAAGTTGACATAATTATGTTCATTGTAAAATATAATTTAATAGATCATTTAAAATTTTTTTATTAAAAGATCATAACGGTAACAATCATTGCGCCTAATAAATGCTAAAAAAGTTGACATAATTATGTTCATTGTAAAATATAATTTAATAGATCATTTAAAATTTTTTTATTAAAAGATCATAACGGTAATGATCGTTGCGCCTAATAAATGCTAAAAAAGTTGACATAATTATCTTCTTTGTAAATGATAATTTAATAGATCATTTAAAATTTCTTTATACAAGATCAATACGGTAACAATCATTCGGCCTAATAAATGCTAAAAAATTTAAATTAATTATCTTCTTTGTAAAAGATAATGTAATACATAATTTAAAATTTCTTTATGAAAGATGATAACGGTAAGGATCGTTGGGCCTAATAAATGCTTAAAAAGTTGACACAATTATCTTCTTTGTAAAAGATAATTTAATAGATCATTTAAAATTTCTTTTTAAAAGATGATAACGGTAACAATCATTGGGGCTAATAAATGCTAAAAAAGTTGCATAATTATTTTCTTTGTAAAAGATAATTTAATAGATCATTTAAAATTTCTTTATAAAAGATCATAACGGTAACAATCATTGGGGCTAATAAATGCTAAAAAATTTATATTAATTATCTTTTTTGTAAAAGATAATTTAATAGATCATTTAAAATTTCTTTATAAAAGATCATAACGGTAACAATCATTGCGCCTAATAAATGCTAAAAAAGTTGACATAATTATGTTCATTGTAAAATATAATTTAATAGATCATTTAAAATTTCTTTATTAAAAGATCATAACGGTAATGATCGTTGCGCCTAATAAATGCTAAAAAAGTTGACATAATTATCTTCTTTGTAAATGATAATTTAATAGATCATTTAAAATTTCTTTATACAAGATCAATACGGTAACAATCATTCGGCCTAATAAATGCTAAAAAATTTAAATTAATTATCTTCTTTGTAAAGGATAATGTAATACATAATTTAAAATTTCTTTATGAAAGATCATAACGGTAAGGATCGTTGGGCCTAATAAATGCTTAAAAAGTTGACACAATTATCTTCTTTGTAAAAGATAATTTAATAGATCATTTAAAATTTCTTTTTAAAAGATGATAACGGTAACAATCATTGGGCCTAATAAATGCTAAAAAAGTTGCATAATTATTTTCTTTGTAAAAGATAATTTAATAGATCATTTAAAATTTCTTTATAAAAGATCATAACGGTAACAATCATTGGGGCTAATAAATGCTAAAAAATTTATATTAATTATCTTTTTTGTAAAAGATAATTTAATAGATCATTTAAAATTTCTTTATAAAAGATCATAACGGTAACAATCATTGCGCCTAATAAATGCTAAAAAAGTTGACATAATTATGTTCATTGTAAAATATAATTTAATAGATCATTTAAAATTTTTTTATTAAAAGATCATAACGGTAATGATCGTTGCGCCTAATAAATGCTAAAAAAGTTGACATAATTATCTTCTTTGTAAATGATAATTTAATAGATCATTTAAAATTACTTTATACCAGATCAATACGGTAACAATCATTCGGCCTAATAAATGCTAAAAAATTTAAATTAATTATCTTCTTTGTAAAGGATAATGTAATACATAATTTAAAATTTCTTTATGAAAGATCATAACGGTAAGGATCGTTGGGCCTAATAAATGCTTAAAAAGTTGACACAATTATCTTCTTTGTAAAAGATAATTTAATAGATCATTTAAAATTTCTTTTTAAAAGATGATAACGGTAACAATCATTGGGCCTAATAAATGCTAAAAAAGTTGCATAATTATTTTCTTTGTAAAAGATAATTTAATAGATCATTTAAAATTTCTTTATAAAAGATCATAACGGTAACAATCATTGGGGCTAATAAATGCTAAAAAATTTATATTAATTATCTTTTTTGTAAAAGATAATTTAATAGATCATTTAAAATTTCTTTATAAAAGATCATAACGGTAACAATCATTGAGCCTAATAAATGCTAAAAAAGTTGACATAATTATGTTCATTGTAAAATATAATTTAATAGATCATTTAAAATTTCTTTATTAAAAGATCATAACGGTAATGATCGTTGCGCCTAATAAATGCTAAAAAAGTTGACATAATTATCTTCTTTGTAAATGATAATTTAATAGATCATTTAAAATTACTTTATACAAGATCAATACGGTAACAATCATTTGGCCTAATAAATGCTAAAAAATTTAAATTAATTATCTTCTTTGTAAAGGATAATGTAATACATAATTTAAAATTTCTTTATGAAAGATCATAACGGTAAGGATCGTTGGGCCTAATAAATGCTTAAAAAGTTGACACAATTATCTTCTTTGTAAAAGATAATTTAATAGATCATTTAAAATTTCTTTTTAAAAGATGATAACGGTAACAATCATTAGGCCTAATAAATGCTAAAAAAGTTGCATAATTATTTTCTTTGTAAAAGATAATTTAATAGATCATTTAAAATTTCTTTATAAAAGATCATAACGGTAACAATCATTGGGGCTAATAAATGCTAAAAAATTTATATTAATTATCTTTTTTGTAAAAGATAATTTAATAGATCATTTAAAATTTCTTTATAAAAGATCATAACGGTAACAATCATTGGGGCTAATAAATGCTAAAAAATTTATATTAATTATCTTTTTTGTAAAAGATAATTTAATAGATCATTTAAAATTTCTTTATAAAAGATCATAACGGTAACAATCATTGCGCCTAATAAATGCTAAAAAAGTTGACATAATTATGTTCATTGTAAAATATAATTTAATAGATCATTTAAAATTTCTTTATTAAAAGATCATAACGGTAATGATCGTTGCGCCTAATAAATGCTAAAAAAGTTGACATAATTATCTTCTTTGTAAATGATAATTTAATAGATCATTTAAAATTTCTTTATACAAGATCAATACGGTAACAATCATTCGGCCTAATAAATGCTAAAAAATTTAAATTAATTATCTTCTTTGTAAAAGATAATGTAATACATAATTTAAAATTTCTTTATGAAAGATCATAACGGTAAGGATCGTTGGGCCTAATAAATGCTTAAAAAGTTGACACAATTATCTTCTTTGTAAAAGATAATTTAATAGATCATTTAAAATTTCTTTTTAAAAGATGATAACGGTAACAATCATTGGGCCTAATAAATGCTAAAAAAGTTGCATAATTATTTTCTTTGTAAAAGATAATTTAATAGATCATTTAAAATTTCTTTATAAAAGATCATAACGGTAACAATCATTGGGGCTAATAAATGCTAAAAAATTTATATTAATTATCTTTTTTGTAAAAGATAATTTAATAGATCATTTAAAATTTCTTTATAAAAGATCATAACGGTAACAATCATTGCGCCTAATAAATGCTAAAAAAGTTGACATAATTATGTTCATTGTAAAATATAATTTAATAGATCATTTAAAATTTCTTTATTAAAAGATCATAACGGTAATGATCGTTGCGCCTAATAAATGTTAAAAAAGTTGACATAATTATCTTCTTTGTAAATGATAATTTAATAGATCATTTAAAATTTCTTTAAACAAGATCAATACGGTAACAATCATTCGGCCTAATAAATGCTAAAAAATTTAAATTAATTATCTTCTTTGTAAAAGATAATGTAATACATAATTTAAAATTTCTTTATGAAAGATCATAACGGTAAGGATCGTTGGGCCTAATAAATGCTTAAAAAGTTGACACAATTATCTTCTTTGTAAAAGATAATTTAATAGATCATTTAAAATTTCTTTTTAAAAGATGATAACGGTAACAATCATTGGGCCTAATAAATGCTAAAAAAGTTGCATAATTATTTTCTTTGTAAAAGATAATTTAATAGATCATTTAAAATTTCTTTATAAAAGATCATAACGGTAACAATCATTGGGGCTAATAAATGCTAAAAAATTTATATTAATTATCTTTTTTGTAAAAGATAATTTAATAGATCATTTAAAATTTCTTTATAAAAGATCATAACGGTAACAATCATTGGACCAAATAAATGCTAAAAAAGTTGCATAATTATCTTCGTTGTAAAAGATAATTTAATAGATAATTTAAAATTTCTTTATGAAAGATCATAACGGTAACAATTATTGGTTCTAATAAATGCTAAAAAATTTATATTAGTTATATTTTTTGTAAAAGATAATTTAATAGATCATTTAAAATTTCTTTATAAAAGATCATAACGGTAACAATCATTGCGCCTAATAAATGCTAAAAATGTTGACATAATTATGTTCATTCTAAAATATAATTTAATAGATCATTTAAAATTTCTTTATTAAAAGATCATAACGGTAATGATTGTTGCGCCTAATAAATGCTAAAAAGGTTGACATAATTATCTTCTTTGTAAAAGATAATTTAATAGATCATTTAAAATGTCTTTATAAAAGATGATAACGGTAACAATCATTGGGCCTAACAAATGCTAAAAAAGTTGCATAATTATCTTCTTTGTAAAAGATAATTTAATAGATCATTTAAAATTTCTTTATAAAAGATCAATACGGTAACATCATTGGGGCTAACAAATGCTAAAAAATTTATATTTATTATCTTTTTTGTAAAAGATAATTTAATAGATCATCTGAGATTTCTTTATAAAAGATCATAACGGTAACAATCATTGGACCTAATAAATGCTAAAAAAGTTGACATAATTATCTTCTTTGTAAAAGATAATTTAATAGATCATTTAAATTTTCTTTACAAAAGATCATAACGGTAACAATCATTGGGCCTAATAAATGCTAAAAAATTTGCATAATTATGTTCTTTGTAAAAGATAATTTAATAGATCATTTAAGATTTCTTTATAAAAGAACATAACGGTAACAATCATTGGGCTTCATAAATGCTAAAATAGTTGACATAGTTATCTTCTTTGTAAAAGATAATTTAATAGATCATTTAAAATTTCTTTACAAAAGATCATAACAGTAACAATCATTGGGCCTAATAAATGCTAAAAAAGTTGACATAATTATCTTCTTTGTAAAATATACTTTCATAGATCATTTAAAATTTCTTTATAGAAGATCACAACGGTAACAATCATTTGGTCTAATAAATGCTAAACAAGTTGACATAAATATCTTCTTTGCGAAAGATAATTTAATACATCATTTAAAATTTCTTTATAAAACATCATAACGGTAATCATCTTTGGGCCTAATAAATGGTAAAAAATATGACATAATTATCTTCTTTTTAAAAGATATTTTAATAGATCATTTAAAATTTCTTTATTAAAGATCACAACGGTGATGATCATTGGGCCTAATAAATGCTAAACAAGTTTACATAATTATCTTCTTTCTAAAAGATAATTTAATACATCATTTAAAATTTCTGTATAAAAGATCATAATGGCAAAGATCATTGAGCGTTATAAATGCTAAATAAGTTGACGCAATTATCTTCTTTGTATAAGGTAATTGAGTAGATCATTTAAAATTTGTTAAAAGATCATAACAGTAACAATCATTGGGCCTAATAAATGCTAAAAAAGTTGACATAATTATCTTCTCTGTAAGAGAATTTAATAGATTATTTGAAATTTCTTCCTAAAAGATCATAACGGTAACGATCATTATGACTAATAAATGCTAAAAAAGTTAACATAATTATCTTCTTTTTAAAAGATAAGTTAATAGATCATTTAAAATTTCTTTATAAAGGATCACAACGGTAACGATCATTGGGCCTAATAAATGCTAAACAAGTTGACATAATTATCTTTTTTCTAAAAGATAATTTAATACATCATTTAAAATTTCTTTATAAAAGATCATAGCGGTAACGATCATTGAGCCTAATAAATGCTAAACAAGTTGACATAATTATCTTCTTTGTAAAAGATAAATTAATAGATCATTTGAATTTTTTTATAAAAGATCATAACGGTAACGATCATTGGACCTAATAAATGCTAAGAAATTTGAAATAATTAATTTCTTTTTATAGAGATAGCTTAATAGATCAATTGAAATTTTTGTATAAATGATCATAGCGATAACGATCATTGGGCCTAATAAATGCTAAAAAAGGTGACATAATTATCTTCTTTGGTTAAGATAATTTAATAGATCATTTAAAATTTCTTTATAAGAGATCATAACGGTAACGATCATTGGGCCTAATAAATACTAAGAAATTTCAAATAATTATTTCTGTGTAAAAGATAATTTAATAGATTCAAGATCATAACGACAACGATCATTGGGCGTAATACGTGCTAGGAAATTTGAAATAATTATATTCTTTGTAAGAGATAATTTAATAGATCATTTAAAATTTCTTTATAACGGATCATAACGATAACGGTCATTGGGCATTGTAAATTCTAAGAAATTTGAAATAATTATCTTCGTTTCAAAAGATAACTTTATAAACATTTAAAATTCCTTTCTAAAAGGTCATAACCGTAACGATCATTGAGCCTAATAAATGCTAAAAAATTTAAAATAATTATCTTCTTTGTAAAAGATAATTTAATAGATCATTTAAAATTTCTTTATAACGTATCATAATGATAACGATCATTGGGCCTAATAAATTCTAGGAAATTAGAATTAATTATCTTCTTTGTAAAAGATAATTTAATAGATCATGTAAAATTTATTTATCAAAGATCATAACAGGAATGATCATTTGACCTAATAAATGCTAAAAAAGTTGACATAATTCTTTTCTTTGTAAAAGATAATTTAAAAGATTATTTAAAATTTATTTATAAAAGATTATAACAGTAACAATCATTGGGCATAATACATGCTAAAAAGTTGAAATAATTATCTTCTTTGCAAAAGATAATTTAATAGATCATTTAAAATTTCTTTATTCAAGACGATAACGGTAACGATCATATGGCCTAATAAATGCAAAGAAATTTGAAATAATTATGTTCTTTGTAAAGGATAATTTAATAGATCATTTAAAATTTATTTATAAAAGATGCTAATAGTAATGATTCGTTGGACCTATAAATGCCAAACATGTTGACATAATTATCTTCTTTGTAAAAGATAATTTGAAAGATTATTTAAAATTTCTGTATAAAAGATCATAACGGTAACGGTCATTGGGCCTAATAAATGCTAAAAAATTTTAAATAATTATCTTCTTTTTAAAAGATAATTTAATAGGTCATTTAAAATTTCTTTATTCAACATCATAATGGCGACGATAATTGGGCCTAACACATGCTATGAAATTTGAAATAATTATCTTCTTTGTAAAAGAGAATTTAATAGATCATTTAAAATTTCTTAATGAAAGATCATAATGGTAACAATCATTGGCCTAATAAATGCTATAAAATTTCAAATAATTATCTTTTTTTTAACAGATAATTTAATAGATCATTTTAATGAAGAACATAACAGTAACGATCGTTGGGAGTAGTAAATGCTAAGAAATTTGAAATAATTATCTTGTTTCTAAAATATAATTTAATACATCATTTAAAATTTCTTTATAAAAGATCATAATGGTAAGGATCATTGGGCCTAATAAATGTTAAACAATTTGAAATAATTATCTTCTTTGTAAAAGATAATTTAATAGATCATTTAAAATTTCCTTATTCAAGATCATAATGGTATTGGGCCTAATAAATTCTAAAAAATTTTAAATAATTATGTTCTTTGTAAAAGATAATTTAATAGATCATTTAAAATTACTTTATTCAACATCATAACGGCAATGATCATTGGGCCTAACACATGCTAAGAAATTTGAAATAATTATCTTCCTTGTAAAAGAGAATTTAATAGATCATTTAAAATTTCTTTATGAAAGATCATAATGGTAACAATCATTGGCCCTAATAAATGCTATAAAATTTCAAATAATTATCTTATTTGTAACAGATAATTTAATAGATCATTTACAATTTCTTTATTCAAGAACATTACAACAACGATCATTGGGAGTAGTAAATGCTAAGAAATTCGAAATACTTATGTTCTTTCTAAAATATAATTTAATACATCATTTAAAATTTCTTTATAAAAGATCATAATGGTAAGAATCATTGGACCTAATAAATGCTAAACAATTTGAAATAATTATCTTCTTTGTAAAAGATAATTTAATAGATCATTTAAAATTTCCTTATTCAATATCATAATGGTAACGATCATTGGGCCTAAAAAATTCTAAAAAATTATGTTCTTTGTAAAAGATAATTTAATAGATCATTTAAAATTTCTTTATTCGACATCATAACGGCAACGATCATTGGGCCTAATACAAGCTAAGAAATTTGAAATAATTATCTTCTTTGTAAAACATAATTTAATGGATCATTTAAAATTTCTTTATAAAACATCATACTGGTAACAATCATTTGACCTAATAAATGCTAAACAAGTTGACATAATTAACTTCTTTATCTGAAATTTGTTTATAAAAGACCACAACAGTAACGATCATTAGGCGTAATAAATGCTAAAAAATTTGAAATAATTATCTTCTTTATGAAAGATAATTTACTAGATCATTTAAAATTTCTTTGTTGAAGATCATAACAGTACCGATCATTGGGCCCTATAAATGCTAAGAAATTTTAAATAATTATCTTCTTTGTAAAAGATAATTTAATAGATCATTTAAAATTTCTTTATAAAATATCATAATGGGAGCGATCATTGGGGCTAATACATGCTGAAAAATTTCAAATAATTATCTTCTTTGTAAAAGGCAATTTAATAGATCATAACAGTAACAATAATTGGGTCATTCAAATACTAAAAAAGTTGACATAATTATCTGCTTTGTAAAAGACAATTTAATAGATCATTTATTTTTTTTATAAAAGATCATAACGATAACGATCATTGGGCCGAGTAAAGGTTAAAAAAGTTGACATAATTTTGTTCCTTGTAAAAGATATTTTAATAGATCATTTAAAATTTCTTTATAAAAGAGCATAACGGTAACCATCATTGTGCCTAATAAATACTAAACAAGTTCACATAATTACGTTCATTGTAAAAGATAATTTAATAGATTATTTAAATTTTTTTATAAATGATCATAATGGTAACAATCATTGGGCCTTTCAAATGGTAAAAAAGTTGACATAATTATCTATTTTGTAAAAGACAATTTCATAGATCATTTAATTTTTTTTTATAAAAGATCATAACAGTAACGATCATTGAGCCTAGTAAAGGTTAACAACGTTGACATAATTATGTTCCTTGTAAAAGATAATTTAATAGATCATTTAAAATTTCTTTCTAAAAGATCATAACGATAACGATCATTGGACCTACTAAAGGCTAAAATGGTTAACATGATTATCTTCTTTATCAAATATAATTTAATAGATTATTTAAAATTTTTTTATAAAAAAGCATAACGGTAACAATTATTGGCCTAATACATGCTACAAAAGTTGACATAATTATCTTCTTTGTAATGGATAATTTAATAGATCATTTAAAATTTCTTTATAAAAGATCATAACGGTAACGATCATTGGCCCTAACAAATGATAAGAAATTTGAAATAATTACTTTCTTTGTAAGAGATAATTTAATAGATCATTTAAAATTTCTTTATAAAATATCATAACTAAAACGATTATTGGGCATAATAAATGCTAAACACGTTGACATAATTATCGTCTTTGTAAAAGATAATTTAATAGATCATTTCAAATTTCTTTATAAAAGATGATAATGGTAACGATCATTGGGCCTAATAAATACTAATCAAGTTGACATAATTATCTTCTTCGTAAAAGATTATTTAATAGATTATTTAACATTTCTTTGTAAAAGACCATAACGTTAACAATCATTGGGCCTAAAAAAGCTAAATAAGTTGACATCATTATTTTCTTTGTAAAAGATAATTTAATAGATTATTTAAAATTTCTTTGTAAAAGTTCATAACGGTAACAATTATTGGGCCTAATAAATGCTAAAAATTTTGACATAATTATCTTCTTTATAATAGATAATTTAATAGATAGTTTAAAATTTCTTCATAAAAGATCATAACGTTAACAATCATTGGGTCTAATAAATGCTAAGAAATATGAAATAATTATTTTCTTTGTAAAAGATAATTTAATAGATTATTTAAAATTTATTTATAAAAGATTATAACAGTAACAATCATTGGGCCTAATAAATTCTAAAAAAGTTGACATAATAATATTCTTTGTAAAAGATAATTTAATAGATCATTTATAATTTCATTCTAATAGATCATAACGATAACGATCATTCGACCTAATAATTGCTAAAGAAGTTGATATAATTATGTTCATTGTAAAAATATAGTTTAATAGATCATTTAAAATATCTTTATGAAAGATCATAATGTTAACGATCATATGGACTAAGAAATGCTAAAAAATTTGAAATATATATCTTCCTTGTAAAATATAATTTAATAGATTATTTAAAATTTTCTTATAAAATATCGTAACGGTAACAATCATTGGGCCTAATAAATGTTAAACAACTTGACATAATTATCTTCTTTTAAAACATAATTTAATAGATTAATTAAAATTTCTTTATAAAAGATCAGAACGGTCACGATCATTGTGCTTAATAAATGCTAAAGAAGTTGACATAGTTATCTTCTTTGTAAAAGATAATTTAATAGATGATTCAAAATTTCTTTATAAAAGATCATAACAGTAACGATCATTCGGCCTAATAAATGCTAAGAAATTTGAAATAATTATTATCTTTGTAAAAGATAATTTAATAGATTATTTAAAATTTCTTTATCAAACATCATAATGCTAACAATCATTGAGCCTAATAAATGCTAAAAGAGTTTATATAATTATGTTCTTTGTAAAAGATAATTTAACAGATCATTTAAAATTTCTTTATATAAAATCATAACGGTAACAATCATTGGGCGTAATAAATGCTAAAGAAGTTGACACAATTATGTTCTTTGTAAAAGATCATTTAATAGATCATTTAAATTTCTTTATAAAAGATAATAATGGTAACGATCATTGGGACTAAGAAATGCTAACAAATTTGAAATAATTATCTTCTTTGTAAAAGATAATTTAATAGATTATTTAAAATTTCTTTATAAAAGATCATAACAGTAACAATCATTCGGCCGAATAAATGCTAAAAAAGTTGACATAATTATCTTCTTTGTAATAGCTAATTTAATAGATCATTTAAAATTTTGTTGATAAAAGATCGTAACGGTAACGATCATTGGCTAATAAGTGCTAAGAAATTTGAAATAATTATCTTATTTGTAAAGGATAATTTAACAGATTATTTAAAATTTCTTTATAAAAGATCATAAAGGTAACAATCATTGGGCCTAATAAATGCTAAACAAGTTGACATAATTATCTTCTTTGTAAAAGATAATTTAATATTTTATTTAAAATTTCTTTGTAAAAGATAATAATGTTAACAATCATTAGGCCTAATAAATTTTAAATAAGTTCACATAATTATCTTCTTTGTGAAAGATAATTTAATAGATTATTTAAAATTTCTTTGTAAAAAACCATAACGGTAACAGTCATTGGACCTAATAAATGCTAAGAAATTTGAAATAATTATCTTTGTTGTAAGGGATAATTTAAAGGATCATTTAAAATTTCTTTATAAAAGATCATAACGGTAACAATCATTTGGCCTAATAAATGCTAAAGAAGTTGACATGATTATGTTCCATCTAAAAGATAATTTAATAGATCATTTAAAATTTCTTTATGAAAGATCATAACGGTAACAATCATTGGGCCTAATAAATGCTAAATAGGTTGACATCATTATCTTCTTTGTAAAAGATAATTTAATAGATTGTTTAAAATTTATTTGTAAAAGTTTATAACGGTAACAATCATTGGGCCTAATATTTGCTAAGAAATTTTAAATAATTATCTTCTTTATTAAAGATAATTTAATACATCATTTAATATTTCGTTATAAAAGATCATATCGGTAACAATCATTGGGCCTAATAAATGCTAAAAAACTTGACATAATTATCTTGTTTGTAAAATATATTTTAATAGATTATTTAAAATTTTTTTATAAAACATCATAACGGTAACAATCATTGGACCTAATAAATGCGAAGAAATTTGAAATAATTATCTTCTTCGTAAAAGATAATTTAATAGATTATTCAAAATTTCTATGTAAAAGATCATAACGGTAATAATCATTGGGTCTAATAAATGCTAAAAAAGTTGACATAATTATGTTCTTTTTAAATGATAATTTAATAGATCATTTAAAATTGCTTTATAAATGATCATAATGGTAACGATCATTGGGCCTAATAAATGCTAAACAAGTTGACATAATTGTCTTCTTTGTAAAAGATAATTTAATAGATTATTTAAAATTTCTTTATAAAAGATCAAAACAGTAACGATTATTAGGCTTAATAAATTCTAAAAAAGTTGACATAATTATCTTCTTTGTAAAAGATAACTTAATAGATCATTTAAAATTGTTTTATAAAATATCGTAACAATAATGATCATTGGGCCAAATAAATGCTAAGAAATTTGAAATAATTATCTTCTTTATAAAGGATAATTTAATAGATTATTTAATATTTCGTTATAAAAGATCATAATGATAACGATCATTGGGCCAAATAAATGCTAAAAGAGTTGACATAATTATCTACTTTTTAAAAGATAATTTAATAGATCATTTAAAATTTCTTTATAAAAGATCATAACGGTAACGATCATTGGGACTAAGAAATGCTAAGAAATTTGAAATAATTATCTTCTTTATAAAAGATAATTTAATAGATTACTTAAAATTGTTTTATAAAAGAGCATAACAAATTTGCCTCAGTGACACGATGGCTCACCAAATTGTAATTTCCGTTTCTTGCTATTTTGGATTGAGTCATGTTATGGATTCCTGTCCAGCCTTGGGATTTGGTTGTAAGCGATAAAACAATATAGCACTTTCAGACTTTGGTGTCCACTTATTTTTTTTCTTATTTGTCTCTCAATATTCTATTATTTTACTTCATTAATTAATAAATAAATAAATAAATAAATAAATAAGTACTAAAAAAAAGTGTTCCTTAAAAATATAACTTCTACCTTCATGTCTTCTTGTAAACTTTATCACTATACTAACCTTATACTCTTAAAAAATATAATTTATAATATGATATATATTACATAATTATATAATTATTATATAATAGAAAGAATCTTTTGGTATTCACAATTTATGATTATTTTATCTTTTTAAACATTTTATAACATCTCTCACTCTAGAAAATATAATTTATCTTACATGAATAAATGCACATTTTCAAATCTAGTGATAAAGTTTACCAATTAAATGTCAATGTAAAGATCTCTACAATGATAATGTATACCGATTAAACTTTTATATATATATATATTATCTATACTCATATACTATACATAAAGGTAATATTCCATCTTTATTTGCAATTTTATTAACACATATTCTATCCTTATATCTATTAGAAAATTAAAAAATAAAATACTTTGTCAAAAGGGGATTTGAACCCACAACCTTAGGCTCCCTGAACATCAATTTTGCAATTAGACCAACCTTATAACCTTGATAATAAAATTACTTTAAAACATTTATATCCAACCTAAACATTAATTTTGCCACTAGACCAACCTCATAAGCTTAATAACAAAATCTTTATATCCAACATCTATAATAGTTCTACTATTAATAATATATGATCTATAATATATATATATATATATATATATATTATGATATATAATGGGAATAGAACATGTCCACATTTTATGACTGTTTTACCCTTCTAAATATTTTATGACTGCTCTCACAATAATAAATGTGTGTTCTACATTAAGTTTTATGATGCTCAATCTCATTCGTGCAAGACTTCCATATCTTACTAGCCTCTATACCAAAGCTAGCTCACAAGTTTTAATATATATACTTTTCTTAAGTAGTTATCTATTTGATGAGAAACTTTTTTATATTTTTTTATTTACGGCAAAAAAAAAATTTAAAGAAGCATGATGTAAGCACAGAGGAAAACAACTAATATTATGATGATGGCTTCCAAAAGGTCGGTTCTATTGATTTTTTACCTTTTAATATTTTATGAGCTGCAGCTAGCATTGTCATAATGGGCTTGGCTAGGTGGTCCATCTTGATCTACCATGACTTCAAATTGTGCCTAGCTAGAAAAATTGATGTTCCACAAAATAGAATAGATAATGGAACCCAACCCACCCAACTGCGAGTTAGGTGGGTTCAGGTCGAGGTGTCTTGTTGCCCTATTAAATCTCATTCTCCAATAATCTCTTTCAAGCCCTCACATTCACACTCACATTCACGTTCACACATAAACGCAATTATACTTACTGACTTACACAAAACAAACAAGCAAAAGGCAAAAGCAAATTCTTGTGTATTCTATTCTCATCTCATGACTATTGTGGATTTAATATTATTTATAATTTGCATGTTAATGATATGGATCCACTACGTAAGTATATTGTTTTAATATCATTTATAATTGACATTTTTTTATAAAATATTCTTACTTAAAAAGATGACAAAATTAAATTTAATAACTAATTGTTTTATTTTAAGTCTGGTGGGCTAGCCACCGAATTCACCAACTTGTGGTGGACCGGGTTAGAACAAGATTCCAACTATCTTCATTCTACTAAGTCGAGTTGGTTCGACCCATTTATTTTGCAACCCATGTAGGGCTATCCTGTGTAGGTTGGGCTAGTTGTTTTGACAAAAATGCCATTTAGGTTAAGTTGTTGACTAACTCCTCATGGTTAATCCTTGGTTGTTAACGGCTTACATGGAAACTAGGTTTAGCCAATGGTTTAAGACCCCTATTTTATTTTCTATGATTTCATAATTTATTTTTAAATATATTTTTAGTTTCTTAAATATTTTCAAATATTTATTTTAGTTCAAATAATTTTTTTCTTCACTTTTAGTCCCAATGTTGTTTTTTTTTTTTATTTCTCCCTTGTTTTTTATGGACTCTGTTAAGTTTTTTTAAGAAATTGACTCTTTATATAGTCCCCAAAATATTTTTCAATTTTTCTATAGATCTTTACTAAATGTTTCTTAACGTTTGGTCCTGAATTTTTTTCTTTTCTATTTACCATAATACAATGATACATCAAGTAAATAAAAAAATACAAAATAATTTTTTCTAAGAACTAAAAAAATTAGGAACAAAAATTATATAACAAATTTTGGGAATAAAAAATAAATTTTATTTTTTTTGTTGGATGAAGGATGAAATAAATTATTTGTCCTCTGTATTCTCATTTTCATTCTTTGGACTATGTTTGGATAGGTCATGGAAAAATAAAATAAAAA